>VZRN01003577.1:1053295-1063472 GCA_013397935.1 Dasyornis broadbenti | reverse complement strand
TTTCTTTCTTTTTTTTCCCCCCTTTGAATATTAATCCTTAATCACATTAACCATGCAGATAGCCTGTATAAGGTGTATAACTTACTGTAAATATTCCATATTGATTTTCTCATTTGTCCTTTTCCCACGGGGTAAAAATGATGTGGAGCTTGCTCTCTCTACTGCCATATCCTCTTACTCATTATAGAAATATGAAAGACTATTTTGAAAGCACTAAGTTACCAGCCTCCACATTTATCTGTAACCTTCCCAGGCTGTGCTCTCATGCAAGCATATATTATTTATTGTGGCACTTAGGGACGTGGTTTAGTGATGGACCAGGCAGTGCTGGGTTAATGGGTGGACCTGATGATCTTAGAGGTTGTTTCCAACCTGAAGGGTTCTACAGCTCTTTATGGCAGCTCCCAGGAAAATGAAGAGATGAGCTTGACATGGCAGGGGTCATGGCAGAGAAGATGTGCCCATACTCTCCTTCCTTCTCAGGAGTCCCACAGCTTACTTGCACAAAGGAATTTAGGCAAAAAGTGTGAAAATCCAGTATTTCGGCTGCACTGCACTGCACACTGCTGCCTCTCTGACTTCAGAGGTCTGGACAGATATAGAGATTACATCCCCCTAGCTATCCAGTGGTTATGGACCTTTCTGGAGAAGGCTCAGCTCAGTTACCGCAGAAGTACCATAAGATTTCAACCTCTGAAGAGATTTTAGGCACATATTGGAAAAAAAAAAAAATGAACAAGGCTGTTTGCCATATTACCCATTTGAGGTGGTTTGCTTTCCAGCACACAACGCTTACCAAGACTGGCATGAGTGGCCACGCTTGCCCTGTTGCGTAAGAACATTTTTAGCGGGACCATCGAGTCCCCTCAACTCCAGCAACGCTTGCATTATGAATGTTGGTTATCTGAGTCTATGCCTTACTACTTCACTTGAGACAGTTTACACCTGTCAGGTGTAATGTTCCTGGCTTTCTGCTGTTTCTTGATTTCAAACACTCCTCAACGAGTGGCTTCAAATACAAAAGTTCTGAAAACTGTGATGGAACCATAATGAAGGTCTCAGTTTCTCCCCTGACAAAGCCCTGCCAACCCAGACACTAACAGGAACTGTAAGTGGTTTGCACAGGAGTTCAACCATGCCACTGGTTTGCAAAGGCTAGAAAAAGATTTCCTCCTTTTTGATGTCTCTTCAGCCTGAGTGGTCAAGAAAGTTGTAGGGAAATTTTGGCAGTCATCCAGGAGTTGCCCAGGCTTTTGTTTTAGGTTTAAACTTGTAGCCCATGGAGCAACGTGAAGGTAACATGATGCACCTGAAGCAGAGATGGAGAGATGCACCACATACACCTTTCCTTCAGCTACATAAATTCACTTATCGGAATTTATTCACGCAGAGTTGCATGCAAAAAACCCACTGCATTTACATGTGGGTCCACTTCCGCTCATCGGCATCGTAAAAGCTCGCAATCCAGCCATGCTGGTCATGATTAAAGCCGTCTGAAGAACCACAACCTTTTAGATATGCTATGACACAGGGATAGTGCTGTAGCCCTTAGTCCTTAATGCTCCCATTTTACTTTACGTTGTCTGCAACTTAGTGGGGAAAAAAGCAAGAAATGCAGGTCAATGTGGAATATCAAAAGGCCACTGATCTCCTAAGGGGTGAAAAGAAAAAAAAAACCACCTGTTTTTCTTTTCTCAGAAGTCTTCAAGAAAAACAAAAGCTGCAGCTCTATTTTACAAAACACACTTAAACAACCTAACACTGAATTATTCATGCCTGTTCTGAAACACAAGCTTTATAACCCAGAATTAATTGCCCTTGGTGGTGAGTGTATCTCTTCTCATTGTAAATACTTTGTCAATTGAAATACAAACATGTTCTGCACAAAAAAAGATGTTAACACAAACAGTGTCATAAGCCTAAGAATATTATCACCTTCCTTTTCCTACTGACTTTGGACCAAGTTTAACTTTTGAAGCTGACAGACTGACTGGATTTTCACTGGTTTGTGAGCTCAGACTAGAATTTTTCCAATGATCAGATTTTTTTGAGGAGTCAGTTCACTGGTTCTGCCAGCACGCAGACATAATCTAATTTTCCATTTGTCTTATCAAACGCCCTCTGCTAGGATTCTTCTGCAGTTAATAACATCTTTGTAGGATTTTGAGATGGGACTTCCCTGTTGGAGTCCTGTTTCTACCCAGACAGCCACCCAACCATCTGTGAGGTACCTGTTCTTGGAATATGTTCCTGAAATCAGTGTCACCCCTGGAAATGCAGAGTCCAGAGCAGCTTGCCTCTTGAGTGGTGTGGTATAAGAAAACCACAAAACCCCAAAATGAAAAAAAATTGGGGCTTTTCTGAAACAAAAGCAAAACCCTGCCTTTTGCAGTATGGAAATCAATTTCTTGCAAGGAAGCTTTTCTTTTGACTGTCTTCTTGATTAGGTACAAAATGCTTTCTCTATTGATGCCTAAATATCAAGCGCACTTGGAAATCTCTGCAATTGGTTGTAGAGAGTAGGTGCTGTATTTCAAACCAAGGCCTATTGTCCAGTGCAGCCTGCTAATGAAGGAAAGTTATTTCTCATAAGAATTGCCACCTGTGTCCTGTTTCCTTTAAATGGACTTTCAAGATACTCACAGGAAAAAAACAAAAAAGAAAAAGAAAAAAAGAAAAAAAAAAAAAAATCTCTCCACAGAATGCAGGGTAAGTGACATTTAGCTAATGGACTCAACCCTCAGGACTTTTCTTGTGGGTGGTGGGAGGAGAAGGGTGACTCATTAATTTCCAGGCTCCTGTGATTCTATGGCTTTTAAACTTTAAGGTCCTGCTGGCACCAACGACCAGATCAGGCAATCATCCACGGCACCATGCTGTTGCCTCTGGTCTTACCCTGGCCAGAGGGAAGGGAAGGAAACAACTGAGACACAGAGTCAGCTGAGGGGCACTGAAGTATTTCTTTGCTGGAGAGGGACCTTTAGCTGCCCCATCAGCTCTGGTCAAGACAGTGACTCTGTATGTGATGCGTTTGGTAGGCCTGTGTTAAGGCTGTGCTCTGTTGCTCAACACCAGGATTCCATTTGCAAAGGGGAAAGGAAAGTTGGGAGGTGGCTGCTACTCCTTCCCAGCCTAAGGGACCATGGAGACATGGCTCTGCTCTTTCTTGGCTCTTTACTCTTATCAACCCCCTTGAGCAGGCTTTGTGGCTGAATGTTTGCCCTTCTGTGTCTAAAATAACTGTAAGTCCAGTCTTGAGTGTTGGTCTAGATTTTTAGCATTTCCTATGGCTGAAACCTGTGGCCCCAAAATAATCCTGACATCTGCACACCCAGACACATCCTTTGCTGGCACCATGCCTTGCCATTTCATCTGCCCTCTCCTCAAAATCCCTTCTTGTGCTTCCAGTAGCTCCAATCCAAGTCATGTGGACCTTCATGTCAGGTTTGGGCAAGGTTAATGAAGGTGCTAGGGTATGATGTTAGGGTATGATGAAGCTTCAACTGACTGTAATGGGAAACTCATGCAGTTTTTATCATCTCACCATGGACATCTACCTGGAAAGCCTTTGAAGGGGGTGGAAGCTGAGGTCAGACAAGCATCATAATCCATTTGTGGGATTTGGAAACCATAGCTGTAAGACGGTTTATAGGGATTTGTAGTCCTAGTTTGGTGAAGTGCTGGTTCTTTTCTTCCTTATGTGGATCGGGCGAAGCACTTTCTACACGCTCTTACAGCTCACTGGCAGCCCAGGTCACCTGGCAAGCTTCGTGATTATCCAAACACCAAGAGGCTCAGAGGAATGGGATCCTCCTCACAGGACGGGGAACGACATTCTCTCATAGTCTGGCTTTTTATTTTTCGGTTTGGGTTTTGGGGGTTTTTTGAGCTGTGATATACCATAGTCGATATGGGAGGTGGCATGACACAGATGAGAAGCAAGCATGACAAGTGGCTTTCCTTTTATCTGGAGGCGTGACATATGCTGGGAGATGCTTCAAACCTTACTAAGGCTCTTATTATTGTACTACCTAATGACTGGTGTATATATAAAATAATATTTTGTTTTACAGAGACATCCAAATGTTCAAGAGCAGCTAATGGGTTTGGGCACGCAACTGGCAGCTAACTTCCCTGTCTCCAAAAATCAGGTTGCTTCCAAACTTTTCAGAGGTTGTACAGCTAAAATCTAGTGCTTTTGAAAATGTAAGCTATTTTTTACCAGCTAGGTATTATGGTTCCTACATTTTAAAATGAAGGGTTTTATTCCTCAGAAAAAGTACTAGCAATTATCTTAGAGTATATTTTTTTCTGGTAAAGGAAACCCACACTAGATGTGACATCCAGGTGGACAGAAAAACACGTAAACTCAGGGCCGGCCAAAAATATAGTTAGAGGTCCAAGAGGAAGCAAAAATATGCAGTAGAGTTCACAGTGTTCATAGAGGGCAAAAGGATACAGCAGTGTGTCAGAGCTGCACACACAAGGCAGAGTCAAGGCACTGAGGATAAGCACCACTGGGGCGTATTTCAGTCGTCAGACGTTGTATTTGCAAGCCTGGTCTCAATGTTATGAAAGAGTTCTGTGGACGGGTTGTTCCCCATACGAAAATGTAAACGTTTTCTTGCTCCATTTTTACCGACAAATAAAGCTGTAGCTTAAGATGAGTTACTTCCAAGTAAGACTTTTCGCATTCTACATGTCTGTTATCCTCCACGTAAAGGCTACGTTTGTGCGTAAGGAATGACAGAGGAAGCCATCGTGCTCACACATCATAATATAGCATTATTTTATTTCTGATATTTCATCTCTTCTAAACATCGTACAGCACAAACAGTGGCTAATGCGGCAGACAAGACATTGGAATAACAAAGAAGCCCTGAAAGAACTGCATTTTCCTTGTTCTCCGTGGCAATGCCATTCACCCAGAAGGGGGAGCTCTCAGCCCGCATGATGCAGCAGCCAGCACCCAGCCGGTATTTCAGCTCCAGCTCAGAATTTGTCTGACAGGGAGATTTCAACGCAAACCATGCAATTTGGTGCAGGAGCACACTGGACCTCATCTGCTTAAAAAGATGCACAGATATAGTCATCACACTTCATAATTTAATAAACTGCTAAAAAATTGCACACGTTTTCATTTTAGCAACTTAGGTCCCGCAACTAAACTCACAATGCTACAAAGACATTTGAATTTTTCACTAATATGTCATGAGCACTGCACCCATTGCAAATTAATGAGTCTCTGAATAGCACTGTGCATTTGTCATTTGAATTTATGCTAATGCACTGAGATCTCCTGATGATGTTGATAGTCCACAGCAGCTGCTCAAACTATAGAATATACATGCATATTCCTTCACATTTTATTCATCTTTCCTTGGATTTTTATGATCTGTCATTTGGACTGCAGTCCTGCAGCTGGTTATTGATAGGGCTGCTAATTCTCTTTGACGTTACACTACAGGCTTGACCCCCAACCCTGAGCAGAAGTAATGGACCAGTGTTGAGAGAATTACGTACATCACACAGCAGCAACCTCAGACCAGTGGGTCAAAAGGAGTTCATTGAGAGCCAATGATATTTACAAAGAGCGTCGGCATGGTAACTGATAACTGTCCCCCCCCAGCCCCACCAATGGATTACACCAAGCATCATTTATTTCAGTAAGTCGGTCTGAGGCTCATACAAATTATATATCGTTGTAGAAGGTATCTGTTCTTTTCTGCTCAGGGAGAGAAGTAAAGGCCTGTCGTGCACCCTTCCCACCCAGGAGAGAGTGCGCAACAGCCATCGTATAGTAGTGACTGCAAAATGCTGGCCAAAGGCAAAACAGCCTTTCCATCCGGAGTTCAGGCAGTGCCACTGGTAATGAAGAACAGTGTCAGACTGAATCCATCTGGGGTCCTGACAAAGAAACAAAGAAAAAAACTACTAGAGAAGCTAGTAATAAAAGTTTCAAAATATTTATCTGTGAGCTGTTGTATATGGGAAGTTTGACTATTCCAGAGCAGACTGCAGTCTTTACCAACTTTAGCTTTAAACATGACAATTATAGTGCTGCTAATATACCCAGGAAACAATTATTTGAGCTGCCTAATCATTTTCAAATGACTCAGAAAATATCAAGCACAAAGATGAAATAAGTAGCACAGATACAGAAAGTACAGCTTGTTAAGAGTCATTCCTTTTTTTTTTTNTTTTTCTTTTGTGTTTTTTTTTTTTTTTTTTTTTTTTTTTTTTTGTTTTGCTCTCTTCCAGGTTTCACAGGGCCAGGGAGGCTTAGCAGTTTAATTTTGAAACATCTGGGAGCAATGATGTTGTAAAAGGTACTGCGGCCTTTTGTTTGCAGCAGGTTCTTTTAGAGGGAACGAAGCTGTGTCACATGAGGGAACTTGACTGAATTGTTTGATGAATGTCAAAATTAGACAGATACATTCTGCTGTCTCTTAAACACTATCAGGAAAGGGTTTAAAAAAATTAACCAGTTCATCTCTATTATCAGAGAGAGGCTCTGGAGCTGAACAATGGCATACACAAAGGGAAAAGTGAGCAGACTGACTCCACAATCTTAAAGCAGCTCTGAGCAGAACTCTCAGGAGAGCTACTTAATATAAATATAAATATATATATATGTGTGTGTGTGTGTGTGTGTGTATGTATACATATATGTCTAACATTCTAGCACCATTCCCAGGGTTAAAGAGCTGCTTCAGAGGAATGTGTTTCAGTAAGAAGCAGCAAATAGCTACTTTCCTATAGCACTGCAGTTTTCCCATCAAGGAGGGTAAAGACATTTTCACTGTTCTCAAAAAACTTTGAAATGTAAACTTGTTCGATTGATGGCTCCTTCTGGTCCTGGCAGCCTTTTTGATAGCTGGTGCTCTTTCTGGAACACTTGTTAAAAATGTCTCTGTAGCAAAGATGTTGTGTTTTTTGTTGGTTTTTTTCCCCATGTAATTTTTTTTTTTTTAAAGTCAGTGCATGGAAGAGGAGAGATAGGCTCTTGTCTTCGATAGAACAGACTGACAGGTGAACACCTACTCTTACTGCCCTTGTACATGATAATAATTTATGGGTTTAGACTGCTTGAAAGAATTTTTTTTTCATTCTAAACCTTCAATCCTTTCTGAACACTACTCCTGTGCAGGAAAAGTGGCCATAGCATCGCAGGCTGTGCCAGAAAGCTGTGAATGTGTCAGGATTGGAGGCAGCTACATGCACCACCATCGTTTAAGACCAGCTATAAACTCCTCCCTGCACGCAGACTGACCAAAATTTGCAACTGGGTGTGACCCCAACAGGAAAGTTAGTGTCCCATGTTCTCCCTTCCACCAGTGTCTATACCAGCCCAAATTTTGACCTTTACCAGCACAGAAGCACCTATTCTGCTCTAGCAGGTACCTGTCTAAGGCAGCCCAGCTATCAAAACAAATGTACTTGCACACTTGTTTGTCAAGCTTGCACAGCTCTTAGTTTTGGAAACATTTGGCTTTGCGTGTGTAAATCATTTGCTGGAGGTTGTCACATATGCTTGTTTCTCATCTCTCATGCTACCTTCTCTGACCCTGATAGCTCCATCATTGCAGTGTAATTGTAAAGGAAATCTTCCTGGTTGAAATAACAAGCAGTGTCAAGGGAGTTTTCTGGAGTAATACCTTGATGCTAACCACTGTTCACAGATCAGGGTAGGATTAAACTCACTCAATTTCTTCCATTCCACTTTTTATTTCATTGTACTCAGTGTAGCTATTAAGTAGCTATTATCATTATTAAAGATTATCCTGCTGTATAATAGCAGGGATTGTTTACCACAACAAAACCCAAGAATCTGCAAATGCCTCCCAGTATGTTTGATAGACTAAATCTTGTCCCTCATTCTCCCTGCACCAGTCTCACCCCTTTTTTATTTCTTTGAAAGGACTTGTGCCAGCTCAGGTTGTAGCCAGTGAATAATTCAGCCCACTGGCATGTGAAGACACGGCAGAGGAAGAGGTTGGCATGATCCACATGGGCTACAATGTCCTTATAAAGAACGGCAGCTGATCCTGGTAATATGCCGCGTGAGCCGTGGCTGCTGGTAAAATATACAGCACTCAGTACAGTCTCTCAAGGCTCAGAGGAGAAGCCACTCAAGGCTCAGAGGCGACTGTGTTTCTGAAAAGTGACAACAACTTTTTTAAGCTCTTGTAGTCTTTTATGTTAAAAACCCTTGCAAGTGATTTTTTTATCAGTGTGCTTGTTAAGTGAGAGAATATTTGATTTTACTTTGGTTCTATTTTAGCTACAACAATCAGTTCTCTGAACATCTTTCTAATGTTTCAGCTTTCTATAAAAATAGCATTTTCTTTTTCAAATGACTGTCTTTAAAAAAATGTGTGAGGGACGGAGGTAGTAACGCACATGAAATTCAAATGTTAAAGATAAAAATCTGCAGGGAAAAGGTCAATTTGAGTCAAAACCTTAGCATTCCAGACCTCATATTCTCAGTGTTGTTGGACATTTGAGGAATTTAGAGTTGGATTCCTAGATAATGTGGGTCATTCTTGCCTTGTTGATGTCAAGGGGTTGATGTATAGGCATCGACGATCTGTCTCTCTGTGAGATTTCCTTAGGGTTCCAGATAGAGATGCTGCCTGCTGATCATTACCATCCCCAAATCCCCAGCCTGCGTTTGATCTCACACCTCAGCGTGCACTACGGAAGGCTCGAAAGTAACCCAGAACTGAAGAATTCAAACAGCATTAAAAAAACCTCACCTATTAACTGCATTGTTTCTTGTGCATGTTAGGAAAAAAAGCCACATTCAAAGCCTCATTCCAGGTAACAGTTAAGAGTTGTTTCCAGCTTTTTCTCTTTATTCCAGGAATACCTTCTGTCTTGCTAGCATAACACAGGTGGATAGATTTTCAGGCCAAGCTGGGGATACCACTCAGCATCAGGAATGGGGAATATGGTCTGAAGGACAATGCAGGTGGGAGAATTTAAGCCTTGCTCTCTGCATTTCTAACAGTTTTTGGCAAATCGTCCTCCACTGAAGATCAGTCTGAGAGCTGGGTCAAGCACACAGATCTTCAAAAATGTAAGTTCATTCTTTTTAGTAGTTGTTGGGAGTTAGCAATTGAAACTGGTAAAGTGTGTGTACCTTCTCTACAAATTCCAGGCACATCCCAAAGGCATTGTGATGAATGCCTTCTGACCTCCCCAGTATTACAATGTATTTCTCTACCTGTTGGAAATTAAGCACATAGTCAGGAAATAGCATTTAAATATCCATATAATCAAAGGAAATTGATCCCAAATTTGGCCCTTAGTCCTGAACATGAAAGGAATTCTCAGATGGCAAAGTCTGGAGTTGAGATGGTACTGAACAAATCCTGGTGCTCCAAACATTAGACATATTTCTGCTCTAAACTGAGTATTTTTCTCCAAAGCTACTTACTTAATTTTCTATGTGCAACATGTCCAGATGCTGCTTGTGTTTTTGAAAGCAGATTCTTACTTTTAAAATTCCATATGTGGATTTAGTATTTATTAATGTATCAAATTGTGTAGGATTTTACCTCAGAGGGAAAAATAAGGTTTTACAAGAGACTCAAGATTTTGGTGTGTTAATCTGCTCTGGACTCACTTTTCAGCATAGCCCAATAGCTGCAGTGAAAAGTGGCAGCACCACCAGCATCCCTTTCCTTCTCCTGGTCCCATGGTGCTGACATTACCCTGGGAATGGTATGTTTGATCAACTGTTCTAACGATTCAAGCACTGTCTTTGGGGATTTGTCCTTTCTCCTTCTCAGTTCTGCCCTCACATGGTTCCCATGTGCTGTGTAAAGGCTCAGGAACTTGCCAGCTTAGCAGACTTGAAATCTCAGCACCAGGCAGTCCACCTGCCAGAGTAATCAGTCTTTATAACTGTTTTTGTTTCATGAGGCAGAGGAATCACCACATTTACCTTATAGCTCTGTGTTTACCTACAGATAAAATGCTGTGATTCCATTATGTACTGGAGTACAGGTATACGTGTGTGGGAATAAATGAAGAGTCCTTTTCTGGTACAAGTTCCACAGATTTCACACTCTTTTTTACCTCTATAACCAAACTCACAGGTTGTAGAGATTCTGCTTTGCTCAGAGGGATTCGTGGTCAAACTGAAAAGGTAAAAAAAAGGTAAAAAAAA
>VZRN01003577.1:1013527-1049600 GCA_013397935.1 Dasyornis broadbenti | reverse complement strand
TTTTTTTTTTTTTTTTTTTAACTTGGAAACAGCCCCTGGAAAATCACTGTGGCAAGTCAAATGTTAAAACTGTCATGGTGTTGCCAGCTGTTTTGTATTTTAAATAATAACTTTTTAAAAAGTGCACTGAATTAAAAAGTCATGTGATAAGAGCAATTCTGTTTTATTATAAACTTAATAGCAATTTTGTTTACAAATTATTCAGGGGCAAATTGTTGCGTATAAAACAGTAAATTGTAAAACTCAAGAAATTAGTATGTAAAATAATGTTGTCAAATACATGCATGTTTTGTGGAAAGAGGTAACAAACCATCTAAGTATGCTACCAGGATGGTTGTGACAGTATAATGTGATATCCTCAGAAACCCAAGCATATATAGGCGGGACGGTGATGATACATGTGTCTGCCCCCAGGAAAATTTTCACAAGGAACTGACGTCTTAGGCATGAAAGTAAGCCAAAGGGGATACACAAATGAGCCAGCCTCTTCAGTTTCGGTAGTGATAGAGTTATTTATTGAACCTTTATGGTCAGAGACAAAAATAGCTTAAAAATAAGAACTGAAAAGCTCTCAAGAACGGTCATCTTGGAGAGAAAAGTGCCAGTAACTGCGCAACTTTTCCATGGGAAATTTGTCAGGATGTGAGAGAGACACCCTCTGTCTTGCATTGTGTTACTGCCACATCCAGGAGACGACTAACACACAGAAGCTGTTTTTACTCAATGTAGGTCAGCAGTAAATTAGGATAGCACAGGTATTATGCGTTAGTTTACCGCAATCTTTCTTTTCATAATGTTAATATTATTTAATTTTGAAACATTAATTGTAATATTAATTGAATCAAATTGCTGCCTGCTTGCCTTTTTAGGCTTAGCTCTCTTTTTTGTCCACACACACCTTCAAATATGCTCTACATAGAGGTTAGTGTCCACATCATGCTGGAAAACAGAATCATTATGTATCTTTATCTGATTCAGAGACCCATTTGTGAGAATATGAACCCTGAGGGGGTTTTCGCTTAGCTCTCATTTTGTCTTTTTTTAAAGCCTGACTGTTTAAATAGGAGAAGCCTTCGTAATGTGGCTCCTTTCTCATCTATCTCATCTTTATATGGCTCTTTTTCCTCCTAGCTTTGATTTGTACATGTGGAGTGTTTTTGATCAGATAACACTCAGTGGATATGTTGCTGTCTTTATTCAGGACATTGGTTCTGTAAGCTGCAAAGCTGATAAACACTTATATGTGCTTTATTTCCTTTTCTGCACAAAGATTCTATTGAGACATCAGCACATCTGGGAAAAACGTGTTTTTTAATAATATAGTTGTTATTAATTTTAAATTCAACACTATCATATTTGATGTCTGCATCTTTAAAAAACGCAAAATAATGTCTTGTTGGCAATAATGAATATGAGTCTAACAGAGATGAAAAAAGGGAACCTGCCTTAAAATTCCTTTGTTATAAAATTCTTATCTAAAGAAAAGGACCCTTGAGAATATTAAAACTTGACTCTTTGTCTGTTAGCCTTATGAAAGATAAAGCTTTTGTTAAAAGTGACATTGCTTTGCTGTCTCCACAGTTATGATGCCTTACACAGCAGTTTTTCCTTGAGAATAAATCCTTGAGACTGAAGATAAAACAAATGCCATGGACTAGTGACTGGCATATACCAACCAGAGGCGTATTCACATGAGAAAACTGCTCAACAAATATTTCATCTATCTGAGATATTTTCCAGCTGAGTTGCCTTGCTATTCTGTTCCCACCACATTCTCTGCGTTGCACAGTGAAAGAGCAAAGACATTTAACTTCTGCAGTGGACTGGGAACTTCAGATGCTAAAGACCAGGTCAATATTATTGTTTTTTCAGTTGGCACTGAATAATGGAAACAAACTTAATATCATTTCTTTTCTCTGTATAAAAGGAACAAATCTGGGAAGGGTTAGCTATATGGCTTAAAAGCCCCTTCATACAACAACTTAAAATTCTCAAGAACTAGAGCTATTTATGTATTCAATATAAAATTAGGAAAATCACACAATACTGACTTCCTTGTCATTTATATATGGATCTAACTTGTCTAAATGTGTAAAAGTACCACTGATAGAATATAAAGAAATCATTCAAAAAAATCTTGGATTCCAGATAAAGAGGAAACTTTTTTTGGAGATCAATTTATTGAAAATTATTGTTTCAATTAGCTGAGCAGGTAATTTTCTAACACAAATTTATAGTAAAAGTTCTAGTGTAGTGCCAGCCATAAGGGCTGTGCGCCAGTGTAGTGTGAGCCATGTGTTATGAAAACAACAAAAAAGCTATTAGGTTTTATAACCACACTAAAAATAAATTACATATTTCAATAACAAAATTTTGCAACTTTTTGAATGGTTTGCTTTTCAAAGCAAAAACTAAAACACAAACTAGGAAAAATAATTTTGCTGTACTTCATCAAGTTAGATAAATTAGTAATGCACCAGTGCCAGAAATAAAGAAGGAAAATGGTTGAAAGTTGTACAGCTTGTTCCTTAACTTTCACACAGAAAACAAAGCTAAAACTCCTAGTTAGTTAGCTACAATTAAATAGTATATGCCAACTTTCAGCACCTGACCATCTAATATGCCTGTGGAGATATTTGTGTTCATCTGTGAAGTAACCTAACAACTAAAAACTTGAATAGAAATTTGCTCAAAAAATCATAATTTGGTTGCAGATTAGGAAAAGAGGCTAAATTTTGTTGTTTACCACAAACTTTTCGCTCAGCTGTGGCTATTAATAAGATGGGAAATGAGTCCAAAGGCACCACATGAGGGAAAAGCGCCAGCGATCAGATTCTGTGTTTTTAGCTTTAACGCACTGCCTGTATCCACTTGGATACCCCAGGTAAAAGCGGGGGAATTCTAGCTATACCCCTATTGCAAAGACTCGTTACATAGGTTTGGCATGGTCTAAAGCTCTGACTCCGGATAGCACTGACAAGGTGAGCACCACCTCAGCATCCTTTGGAGCGTGATCGTGTTCGTCGGAGCACGCACAGTCTAAGGAACCAAAAGTGCACCTGCTGGAGGCAATCCAGAGGAGGCAGTGAAGGTGCTAGAGAACCTTTGCTATGAGGAAAGGCTGAAAGAGTTAGGGGTGTTCAGCCTGGAGAAGACAAAGCTCTGGGGAGACCTTAGAGTAGCTTCCAGTTCCAGTAGAAGAGGAATCTGAAAGAGAGCTGAAGAGAGACTTCTGAGAAGGTCATGGAGTGATAGGGCGATGGGGAGTGCCTTCAAACTGAAAGACGAATGTTAGGAAGAAATTCTTCACTATAAAGGTGGCGGGGCACTGGCAGAGCTTGCCCAGAGAAGCTGTGGAAATGTTCAAGGCCAGGTTAGATGAGACTCTGAACAACCTGGTCTAGTGGGAAGTGTCCCTGGCCATGGCAGTGGGGTTGGAATTATGTGAGCTTTAAGGTCCCTTCACCCCTCTGTGATTCTGTGATTCTGTGCTGTAAATTGTCAGTAATTCTCCAGTACAACTGATGGTAGACTTCGGTTATAGGTGATGTCTGCTTTTTGGCCTTCTGAGCATAAAAACTTCGTTCAAGACAAATTGAATGGATGTCTATTCGCCATACTCAAACTGGATACAATGGGGTTTTTTCTATTTTAGGCAGACAAAGTAAATTTATTATAAAGGTGCACAGTAACACGCGTAACAGCCATATCTCAGGCCAGGCAGCAGCAGTTTTGTATCAGTTTTAGAGGTTTGTTTTAGAAATTTGAATCGTGGCATTCCTACTTATTTGGGAATCTGAAAATAAATGGAGTAAAAAGAGATCTATTTTCTTATGTTTTCTTACTCCATCATAACAGAAGAAATAAAAACTATAAGAAAAAAAATTACTTTTTTTTTTTTTTTACATAGAACATTTAATGCAAGATTTTTCAATAACAGGAGTCTTAATTTTTTTGTGCCCTGTGAGATTCTTAAATAAATACCTAATTTGTAACAGTGCTGACCACCAGTGCACCAGTCAGAGTCCCATGAGAAAATTGCTTTATAAACAGTGCATCTATCTGAGACTTTTTACTAGCTGACTTCCTTTGCTTGAGCTCACTTGGGTCTTTACACGAACTTCACTTTTGAAAATAAGACTGCTCATTTTGGTGCCAAAATTAGTGAAACTTACCCACAGTTACATATGTAACTGTGCAGGTCCGTGAATTCATCTTGGAGAGAAGAAAGATAACAGTAAAAACAATTCTAAAAAGTCAAATCCCTTCATTAACAATGGCAGAAATTTTTAAATAAAAAAACGGATTGTGGTAAGGATCATGATTTTTCATCAGACTTCAGTCTAGGCAGAATTCTAAACTTCTGATTGTTAATCTTTTGCTAAAACCTGTCAGTATCTCCTTAATTAAATTGAGCTTTCCTTTGGTAAAACTTTTCATGTCAGAATTATACAGACTTACAATTCTGACATTCAAACTACTTCTTGGTGAGTGTTAATGAGGTGCCTTAGTTTGTTTTAATGAGGTACAATGCACAGCTTCATTTATACACGAGAAGAGAAACAGGAAGATTTTTGAGCAGGTTTTTGCTCTGTAATCCAAGAAAAATGTACAGACTGCTACTCACCATTAATAGGATGACATAAAGAGTTGGCAGCGTTTTTCTGCCGAATATCCTAATCTCATGTGGCTACATTTGAAAAGTGGAAAATCATTGTTATCTCATATAGATCCTTACAATGCACCGTATGTATCTAGTGAATGAGCATCAAACTGACCCTGTGGGTGTATGCTGCACATCCTGCCAGTCCATTGATTTTGGGGCTACACTGAAAACAAAAGCCTGGCTTTGAGAAAGGGCCATGAACTCACATTTAAGGGTATAATTCTGCACAAGTCAGAATAGAGGAGAGACAAAACTGTCCTCCAGACAATAGCCTTCAGTATGGGGAATGCTAATTATAATGTTGGACAGCTACAGGGTCATGCTCTTTCCACTACACTGTAATTATGCACCAGGAAGCACAGCACTCAAGAGGTTAACTTCTTTGGTTTGCTTTTTATTATGCCTGGGAATTTCATGCATATGCAAGGCATAATTCCATAAGAATTATATTGTTGGTTATCATTAATGGCTGCTTGTTATGAAGTGCAATATTCCTACCTTTTAAAATTCAGCAGGATTCTAGACAGGGCTTTCCACTGTTAGGATCTTGGCCAATAAATTACTCAATAGGGTGCATAGAGTGGCTGGAGCAATATAATAGCATCACCCTTGGAAACTGTGGAACAGTATTGGTAACCACAGGAGCAAAGGGGCACTTCTTCACAAGGATGTCTTTCAGTGGCGCAGACGGTCAACCAGAGGACAAAACAAAATGTTTCAGGCTAGATATAGATTTCAAATGGGGCAGATATTTGGCAGGCAGGAATCATACATATAAAGCTGACTTTGAAAAAATGTCATGCAAAAAAAAAAAAAAAGAGAAGCATCCACTGTTACCACAGGAATCTGAATACATTATATAGAACTTTATTAGCTGGGTCTCTTTTCAGCAGGAAAAACAAGTTGGAGAGTATCAAACCTCTGGGAACAGCGGGATGTCACTTCTGTGCTGGCTTTTCTCACTGACCGTTCAGTTTGTGTTGACTGCATTTCTGGGAGGATTTTCTAGATAGAGAATATCTTCCTCAATAGCTGGTTAATATCAGATCTCATGCAATTCAACCTGTTGGAGACATTTCAGGTGATTCTTTGTATCAGATGTCACTGGAATTCTCCATACTCTTTTGTTGTTAATTCTGTACATTCCATCAACTTGTCAGGTCATGGGGAGAAATGCATTTAATATTTGTTGTTGGGATTAGTTCTGCAAAGGAAGTGAAAGATGTGATTTTGCTTTGGCACCCTTGTTTTTGGGTAAGCCCCGATGTACACTCTGAATTTTCTGTGAAAGCAAACCAAGACTTTTGCAGGCAGAAAAACCATCTCTTGCACAGACCTATTCTGGAATAGGTTTTCCCACCAGGGGTTCTTGTTTGTAAATATCCCCTCTGTAATATGTAAGAATATGGTCACCATTACCAAACGAACACAAAGTCTCACCTCAAACAGGTGCCCTAGCACAATTTCTGAAGTCTCCTTACAGTAGGTGCATAAAGCAGAGACACACAAAGGCTCACAACTGGATGCTTTTGGCTTTCTAACCTAATGGGCCCCTAACTCTTTGCAGCTGGGGTGATAAGACATGAGGACTGTCTTCAGAGTGAGTCCAGGACATGAATTAGTGTTTCTGGATCTTAAAGGCTGTCTGGACAAACCTTTCTGTAAAATATGTCACCTCTATGTTATCACTTATGTACCTTTTAAAAGATGTCTGACAGTGTGTCAGCTACCAGTTCAATATCAACCTGCAAATCAGTAGAAGCAGTCCTGAATAACCTGCACACACCCTTTGTGTGCACCACAGACTCCCTTATAGATGTGTGCCTATGTAATATTTACATCCTTAATATACCTCGTTATAGTCAAAGGTAACTTTCATGCTGTTAAAACTAAAATTGCTGCTATCAAATAAGAAGTGCAGTCACTCCTTAAAAATTGAGAAGATTATCTCTGAAAAGCCTTTTCAAAAACTCTCTACTCTGTTATTAACACCCTAAGAAAAGATCTCATGAAAAATGGGATAATTTTCTGAGCATAAAGGGCAATATAAAAAGATGTTGTTTATGAAAGTTTTAGACTAAACCATGTCCTTTATTATTAAGCAACAGCTCATGTTGCATGCTAGAGAATCTACATGCTTTTAGGGCACTTCTACATATTAATTGTCCAATTTTATTAAAGTTGGTAATAATTTACTTATTACAAGCACTGAGGTCTGAATAATATTTTCCTTCCCATTAAGTTTCTTTCCCTGGATTTTTTGACAGTTATATCCTCTCATCATTAATGTTATTTCTCATCACAGACTGAGCTGAATATTCACATGAAAGATCAAATCACGGTTATTTTGTCTTGTCACTATTTTCCACGTAGATTGTTAACCCATCATTTTTATCATATTTTACAGTAGTTGCTACATTTATAGCATACCTGTTAGTCCAATTCTTTATACAGACTAACATTTTGGAGGCGAATTTGAAAAGAAAACCTCTTTATGAACTCACATATATTAATGTGAATCTGTCTCTCATTTCTTTTTGTTTGGTGCTGCCTGATATCCTGAGAGTGTTTCCTTACTTTCCAATTCAAATTTTTCTGGGTTTTATTTTTCAGTCATAAAAGAGCTTTGAGAAGCCTTACTGCAGCTGGTGTCAGATTTAAGGATCAGAGAGGAAAGGACCATGGTCTTACAACTCAAGTCTGAAATTGAAAAGATGGGAAAAATTAGACTCTGTTCTTGGTGTGTTTTGGTTTTTTTATTTGGAGCTTAAACCCATTAACAAAGACCCTCATGAAAATAAGAGGATAACTACTGATAGTCCTTCTAGAATATAAAAACTTTTTTTTTTTTTGTTTTTCTTTCTTCTTTTTTTTCCTGTGTAGGTGGAGAAACTAAGGCATACAGAGTTTATAGGCTTTGGCTGATGACAAATGTTCATAAAGCAGTACTATTTCTTTTATGTTTTTTCCCCCAAAGCACCTCATTACCCAAAAGCCCTATGTGACATTGGTATAAACCCATCAGACTTAGTCCATCTCACGCCGCCACAGCAGAAATCATACGAAATCTGCGGTTATTACTTGTATCACGTTGGCATGTGGAAGTATTAAGATCATTCGAAACACCAAGAGGCCAAGGAAGTGTTAAGGATCTAAATGGATGGGAGACAAAAAGAAGAGGAAAAACCTTTCAAATATAGGAAGCAGAGTCAGTGAGAAATGAAATTAATTCCCAAGGAATTTTTGGCAAAGTCAAGAATTCAACTTAGATGTCCTCTTTTCAAGTTCACTCTATTGCTCTTTTCAAAGAAAAGAACAAATAAGCCTGAATCTCCTGATTTTTCGTCCCCAGCTATTTTATGAGTAAAGCCAATCTAGGATATATTTCAGATAAGACTGTACACTTAGATTAGCTGGTGTAATAAATTGAGCTATGCTCATCTGTAAATTGAACATGGAGACTGAAAATCAACTAATAATAAAATGGTGTAAATCTGGGCAAAAGAAAAACATGAATAATAGAAATCTACATAGATTTTTTTTTTTTTTCTTGTGTTGTGACTGGTGTCTGCACATTCTGTTGTGATCTTGTCCAGCACATCAGGACAATGGCTTACTCATTTCACAAGCAGTGGTAAAGATGTTTGGGATGATGGTGCAGTTTTACAAAACTCAAGGGGAGTCCTGAATCTTTGTAATTTGGAAGCATGGCAGTAAAGTAAGCTTAGAAGACTGAAGCCTCACTTTTAAAAATTAAGATTTATCCAGTTGTGAGAACTGAATGGTCACATGCTCTTAGTCTGCTCCTGCCATGGAAATCAATTGGATTTTGCCCTGTCATATTGAACAAAACAGAAGTGACCCCTGAGACTTCACAATGAAATATTGCAATTACCTATACAAACTGAGTAATTGTACTCATGACTGGCTAGGTGATTAATTTTGAAAATCAGTTTCAAAAATGTTGAAAAATCCAAAAGTCAAACCATCATGTGCAGCTCATCCCAAGCATAGAATTCAAGATTCAGATACAAGAGATTTTGTGTGTGGATCTTAATCCACAAATATTTTATTTGGAACAAATTTTATTTAGCTTTTAAGTAAAAAAAAACACCTTCGAAGTAATTAAAAGAACCAATGAAGATTTTAAAAGTATAGCAAATGCTGTAAAAAGTGCCATAAAATGATGAGTTAACAGTCCCTCTGAAAAAAAGAAAACAAGCAAACAATGAGTTAAATTAAGAGTTATTTGATCAATATGTAAATATTCTGGCTCAGACGAAAAGGGAAAAACAAACTTAGTGGAAAGAAAAGGTTTTTTTCAGGAACCAATTAATGATAATTTGTAATTCACTACCATCTCCAATAAGTTATGATGATGATCTTGGAGATCCCTAGCATGAAACATTATTGGAACACCTCTCCTGTGAAGAGGTTGTTCAGCTGGGAGAAGAGAAGGCTCTGGGGAGGCCTTAGAACAACTTCAAGTGCCTAAAGGGGCTATAAGAGACATGGAGAGGAAATTTTGACAAGAGTGGTAAGACAACGGGGAATGGCTTCAAGTTGAAAAAGGATAGGTTTGTGTCAGATATTAGGAAGAAATTCTTTACTGTGAGTGTGGTGAGGCACTAGCACAGGTAGCCCAGAAAAGTTGTGGATGCCTCACCCTTGGAAGAGTTCAAGGCCAGGCTGGCGGCGGGTCTGAGCAGCCTGGTGTAGTGGAAGGTGTTTCTCTCAATGGCAAGGGAGTTGGAAATGAGATATCTTTACTGTCTTTTCCAAACCAAACCATTCTGTGATTCTTTGATTAAAAAGTAGACTTAAGTTCTAGCCAAAAGAAGAAAACGTTCCTTTCTGAGCCATGCAAGGGTGTAAAAGAGGTTTTTCACCTGTAAAGAACTCTCATTCAGAAAGACATAATTCTTAATATTAGAAAACTGTAATTTTTGCCTCTGTGTTTCATTGGCATAGTCTAGTCAAGTTGTCATTTGTCTCAGCAAAATGCTGTTTGATTCAAATAGCACTAAGGAAACAATTCTGAAGTTCCTTGAAAAATAAATTGAGATTCTTGTTCAGCACCTGTACACCTTTTCTCATGGCTGTTTCTCAGGAAAGGTGACAGGCTGGCCTAAAACATAACCAAATAAGTCCTCAGAAAGAAATTCAGGGTTGAATTTACAAAGGAAATGCTGGTTGCAAAATCCTGCCTTTGGTCTGTGGTTGTAAGAGCAGTTAGACTGGCAGATGCTTGATGATTCTGAGCACTCCATTTTCTCCCCCTAGCCTCAGCAGTAAGGCAAAATGGCAGTGCTGGGAGGTGTGATGGAAGCAGCACTTCTGCAGGTCGTTTTGGTTCCATGTGCCCAAAGTGAGAGCAACATCCTCAATGGGGTAATTTCTGACTATGTGTATGGAGCAACTGAGCTCAGAGCAGCCCTCTCTGTGGGGATTGTGCCAGCCCCTAGTGGGCTACTGCAAGCCTTTGGTGCATTGGCCAACCCCATATTCCTGTAAGACGTATTTTCTGGACCACTTATTAAATAAAAAAGAGGTATATCTGTGCGGCTAAGGAACAGGACCTCCTCCCCATCTCAGGTACAAATATTGCTGTCATGAACTGCAATGATTTAGGGTAGTTGCTGGTCTCTGCAGTGTCAGCTGCGGCACAGCATGGCAGTGCCACCAGACAATTCCCTGAAAATATGACCAACCGGCTATGTGGCCCAGAGATTTTGTCTCTGTTTTTGCCAATGTCTTCCCAGGCCAGATATCAGGACCCCTGTAAGATGATAAGGAGGACAACATCTACCTCGTGGTCTTAGTCTGAAGCTAAAACAACAGGGAGCTCTTGTTTCAGTAATTTTTGTGACTTCCAGAAGCTTAAACACTGTCCTGCTGACCTCTTCTGTGCAAGGTAGTGCTGCCTGCCCAAAGCAAAGCTTATGAAATTACTTATTGTCTTTCTAAGAGTCTAAAACACCAAAGTCAAGTTTATGGCCTCCTCTTCTCATGCCACAATCTATGCTTCTGGGCATAACTGCTTCAAGCTGAGGAGCAACATACTGGAGTACTTGTAGCTTCAGAGATTGATTTTGGTGGGTATTTTACTGTTGCTGGACTAAAACCTTTGGTCGTAGGTGAAGGCACCATTTCCTGATTGCTGTCCCGCATTCCCATAAGATTCACATGCGCTGCCATCTGCCTACCCAGAGTCCAGTGTTTTTCTTCCCTTCTCCATTGAAAGTGGAGAGATCTGGTACAGCCCTCAAAAACACAGGCTCTAAACATATTCTGTCAGAGGGGGATTTGTTTGTGGGACAGGAGCTGTACCCCCACCCACTGTAGATTTGGAGCAGCTCACTGTGCTACCCCTGGAATAGCTTCCCAGTTTATTTCCCCACAGGTGCACTAAGAGGGTCTCCCCAGTTCCCTCTCAGTCTCCTGCTCCTCCTGGGAGACAGTTTTATACAGTCCAGGAGCTATCTCTGTGTTTGATTTCCCAGCAGTTGAGGAATACAGATATTTGAATTGGTTATGTAAAGAAAAAAAAAAAAAAAAAAAAAAAAAAAAAGGATTTCTTCTGAATTATTCTCCTACCAGCCCCTGGTGAGAACTCAGCTTCTTGCACGCCACACTTCTGAGCTTCGCTCCTGCAGTCACAATATACATGTGCAGCAGTCCCCAAGCGACAGCTTCAGGAAGCGAGTTCCTGGGTCTGGTGCTGCCTTTGAGGCACAGATAACCTTTGCAAAATTTCCTTCTTTGTCAGCCACAAGTGGGATGCTTGCAAGTACAACCTGAATCTGGGGTTTAACTCACTGAGGCTGGCACTCAGTATTTAATGTTGATGCAGAAGTAATGTTTCGGAGTTCTGGTAGGTCAAGGCAAATAAGTTAATGCCTTGTGCATAACCTGCAAACCCTGCAGGTTGTGTTAATGATCAGACAGCAATGAAAAACACTGCCAGTGTTCTGGTTCAGTGTTTGCTGAGAAGAAAATTAAAAACTGCACAGTATTAGACCAAGAGAAATGTGAGGAATTGTTTTGTACATAGGATTTCTGTGAAGTAAGAAATTTTGCAAACATGACACTGAGATAATAAAGCAATTACTGTTACTAACTTCATTTTAAAGAGCTGTTTGTGTATATTCTACTGGCTCTCTGCTCATAGTGCCTCACTCAAGTCACACAGTTAGCTTATGAAATGTGAACTCTGAAAGCCCAAACCTGTTAAAACTGCATCCCACTGCCAAACAAAGCAAAAATCTTTCCACTTTGGAATGAGCAATTTTCTCTGATCAGCTAAATCTGTTTTCTGATGAAAATTAATGCAGAATTCAGATCAATGAAGCATGCGTGTGAAAGAAAAAGAGTGGGTGACTGGAAATGAGAAGCGGAAGGAGCTGGGTATCCTTCAGTTTCCATATCTGCACATTATAGTTAATAAAAAAATCTTGTAGTATTTCCAGCAGAAATGGAAAGCTGTGACTGTACAGTCTACAGTCAGCTTGAGTCATACAAACCAAATGGAATATCCTGTAGATTTTCTACAGATCTGTTCAATGCACACTTTCAAATAACCTTTAACAAAGGCAATGAATCGCTGTTGCTGTCGTAAAAATCTCAGTGTGCTGTACTAACGTGGTGCTAATGAAAAGTATCATAAAGAACAGAAGTTCAGATTACATGAACTTCAGTACACAGATCTGGTTGTTCACCTGTATCATTTTACAGGGATATTTTTTCTCATTGATTTTTAAAGAGAAGCAGGTGTGTGGTAGTAGTGACTAATTCACACTGCAAAAACAAAAAGTTGTGTGGTTTGCTGTTTCTGTGATCTCTCTTCCCCACCCTCTGAGCTCTGCCATACTTTGGCAGAGATTCAGCTCCTATATCAGATAGCTAACATAGGTCCTATAGCAGAGAGATGATTAAGTAAGGTGAGAAGACAAAAAAGCAGGGACACTAACTTCCCGCAGAGTTCCATTACTGAACTGCTCCCAGGAACTCCATTAGCCTGGGAAGAAAAGAGCAAAAAAGTAATGACAGGCTGTTAAATGCTCAGTATATGGCCAGTAACTATTACCTGCAAGGATGTCCAAGTAACTCATTGCTGCATTATATTCTGCCCATGAGGTACATCTTTTCCTGCTAATTCTCAGATATATTGGGAGAAAAACATTCTGGGAGTAGTTCAGGAAGCTGTTAATTTTGTTTCAGATCATGGCATGCTTGCTCCAACTTCATCCAGCTGAGATGCATGTTGGCACCCTGCTAGGGAGTTGTTAAAGGCTTGGGTAAGCACAAATGCAGATTGTGCTTATCATGTTCTTGTCATGAACTGATGTGGTCCAAGCAAATGTATATCAGAAGTACAGAAAACGGAACTCCCTTAATAGCCTGTACATAAAAAGGAATGGCTTTTTTCTGTCATTTTTTCCTTATCCTGGGGCAGAGGGGAGATTGACATCCCATTAACCTGAGATTATTAAAACATGACCTGAAATCCCAATAGAGTCCTTTATTCATCTTTTTTTTTTTTCCTATTTTTTTTTTTTTCTTTTTTTTTTTTTAAGCAGCCTTTGGTTTCCAGAACCTTACCTAAGGAAGGGTGAGGAAAGCTGCAAAGGCTATGATGCTCTGACCAAACAGGTGAGACATTTCTTTTTGACATCACAGTTGGAGCTTGTGGCTTAGGCTTTCCAGACTTCTTGCTCTGGACCTCATCTTGCAAGTTTCCTAGAGTTTGCAAGGTCGATAACAATGGTTGTTTCGAAACTCATGTCTCGTGCATACCTGTGAGTAGGAAAGATGGTTGCAAACCCACTCCAGAGCTGGTCTTCCTCTTTACAGAACCAGCTACAATGCTGTCACTATGAGCGCCTATACAATATACCTCTCCTTAAGCTGTTAGGGCTTTCCTTCTGTTGTCCAACATTTTCTTTTTCCTCAGAACATATTTGATCTTCTCACACCCATGCTGGCAATGCTAGTAACTCTGAAAGGGACATTGCCTTTTATATTTCAGAAGCTTTCACTTTGTGCAGATATTTAAGAGTCCTGAAACTATTAAAGTTATATATAAGGGAAATTCTAGTAACATTATTAATGCCTGTCATTTTAAAGATAAAAGCATTTCCTCAGTCTCCTTGTGATCTGATGGATTAACTGGCATATAAAATTAGTACCTTTCAGTCTTGAAACCAAGTTACATCTTACTGACCTGATTCTCCCCAGATCAACACACAGCCCCGTGCAGGTGTGAACGCTTTACAGGGACCCGATTCTGCCTCAGCGGGTCCTGATACTCCTTCCACATATGGGGAGGAAGAAAAAAGACTCTTGAGGATAAATGTCTACATTTTCAGTGTGGTATAGGGAAGACGCTAATTCTCACTCTCTAACCTCAAGTGTTCACATAATTTGTGTTACAAATGATACAATATCTTGCCAGTGCGTCTCTTTTTCATTCTGGGATGTTTATTGTAAGCATCAAGTCTATCTGAATGTCCTTGTCTAATTATGGCTGAAATACCCAGTATCACTAAAAATATTACCATGAGGTAACCATTATTAATATATAATATCATTGTACTACTATTGTTACTACTTTTTTATTTTTCAACCCATATTTTCAGTGGCTTTCATAGTAAAATTACCTTTAAGGGTAAAAG
The DNA here is from genome assembly GCA_013397935.1 of Dasyornis broadbenti. NCBI lineage: Eukaryota > Metazoa > Chordata > Aves > Passeriformes > Dasyornithidae > Dasyornis > Dasyornis broadbenti. The sequence goes on along the minus strand of VZRN01003577.1, from coordinate 1,035,260 downwards.
TCTGACATTTGTTCTTCTCAAACCAGAGCAAATAAACTGCAGAATAAAATCCAGATACTCATTTTAGAACAATGAAATGAAGGAAATACTATGCTTTTTTACCAAGTAAATGTATCTTTCTTCCTCTCTTTTTTCTATTTTTTTCTTTTTTTTTTTTTTTTTTTTTTTTTTTTTTTTTTTTTTTTTCCATTACTGACTTTCAAACAGAGCTAGAATGTAAAGCTCTAAACTTGGCATCTGCAGTTTTCAATGAAGATCACATGCTTTTGGAAGCTTGGAAAAAAATGGTTAAGCAGCTCATTACATGCACAGCATATATTATTTTTCCATGCTGCTTCATCCAGCTCAATCCTATGGGACACAGAGACTGCCTGAGAAATGGGCAATGCTGTTGATTCCCAATGAAACCATTATGAGCAGAGAATTTCTAAGCCCCTAGGGATGTAGAAACTCAAACTTCATGTCCCTCCCACCTTTATGATGGCTGCACAGCTTTAAGCCTCTCTTCCATGTGAAAGCTTGGGCTTCTCTTCAGCTGAAGATACAGAAACTGCTTAGACTGCCTTGAGCAATCCAGAGTATGGTCTAAACTCAGCACTTCCCAAGCTATTTTCTCTAGGTCTTTCTTCCCTCATGAACTCTGTCCCCCTCTTTAATTAGCTCAGGCCAGACCCCCAATATCTTGGTTATCCTGCTTCCAGCCTGGGAGCCAGCTCACGTCCTCTCCTCACTGCTGTCCCGAGCTGATTTTGCAGTTCCCTGAACTCCCACCATGGTGAGGACGTGCCCTACAGCTTGGGAATAGCTGCCATAATTAAACTGTTTAAAATTGACGAGCCTGAGAGGTTTGATTTATGGGGAAAAACCATAAATTAAATATAGCTTCTCTAAACGATGAGTAAGTTGGGATTAATAGTTTTGCAGGAATAAATGGCACACATGTTCACCAGAACAAAGAATGTTATTAAACAATAGTGTGGAGTAAGAAGTGAGCAGGTGAAACTAAACTGGGAAAATACCCCACGATCTTCTCTTCGAGGTGAACCTGGGCAAGAAATCCTCACCCATTCCTTCCCTTGCACTCTGACCCCTACCTTCCTTTCCCGTATTTTTCTGCATTTCTTAATGCCTCCAGATCCTTTCCTTCTCACTCCATCATCCCTCCCCCTCCTCTGCACACTGCCTTTGGCTCAGCCAAGGTGAGGATGCTCCAGCTGGATGGTACAGGCAGGGGTTGTGGAGCCACCTGTGCCTGTCTCCTACATGTAATGCTGGAGTGTCACTTCAGGCTCTCTCATGTGTTGGCAGCTGTCCTGGTGCTGGCTTCTTGATGGCCATTATGGGATGACAAATACACAGAGCTCTGTTGCTAGATCTAAAAGGCTGGAGATTTCTTGAGGCAGGTGTTGTTGTGAGGCCTAATTTTACCAGCATTAAATGCCAGGGTTTTGGGGTTTTTTCTTTTTTTCTTTTTTTCTTTTATGAGCACTAAATTGCGTTGTTTTAAAACAGGAAGTCTATGTTAAAAAGCTGTGTAAAACCATTATATTGCAGCCAACACTTCAGGCTTTTCTAATTAGGTCATTTGGAAAAAAGATGACCTTTTACTTTCTGTGCTGCTTTTCTAGGGTCACGTGTTTCTAATTATCATATATATTTTACTTTGCTAAAGCTGTTGACAGTCTGTGACTCTCTGTGCATTTGTGTGTGTGTGTGTCTGTGCCTGTGTCTGTCTGTCTGTCTGTGTTTTGGTTTGTGTGAGAGAGAAAAAGAGGGCAAAAAAGAGAAATATACATATGCTATGTAGGGTTGCTCTCTGCAAGAGTCCAACAGGATAAAAGGACCGAAAAAACACATGCACTAATTTTAAACTGAGAGTGGATCTCAGTTTAAATCATGCTGGATCCATGGGATGGAAAAACCCAAAAGAGCTTTCCAGTGTCTGTGTCCTTTTCAGCCAGCTTCCCTTCAACGTTCACGAATGTTTGTGCTCTCTCAGGCTGAACATCATGTAAAACAGACCATGAGGCAAGAGTGAGAGGCTCTTCACCTTCTTTACAAATGGAAGTTGGAAAGTGAATGAAGAGATGACTCTATGTCTGGGGTCAATAGAGAGAGAAAAATATTAAAAAAACCCACAAAACATTTTTCTATATATACTTTGAATATAGAAAATCTGCCTTCAGAAGCAGAGAGAGATTATAATTGCTTGATTCATACCAGGTCTTACACTCAGCCCTGATAATGAGCACAAGTGTAGACCAACCTGCACTTCTTGCAGAAGAATAAAAAAAATATAATAACAGGCCTTGACCTCTGAGTGCTTTGGTCCTTTTATGTCTAACAGCACAGAGACGCACAGCAGCTGTGTGCTTATGGGCAATATGTGGGAAGGGCAGCAGGTGAGGTCTTGAGCACTGAGCCTGAATGGATATGAAACTCCAGGCTGGCATTTCTGGGTGCAAATGGCAGTGGGAGAAGATGAATGCTCTGCTGCACGAGGGTACCACTGTGCAGGGGTGAGTGTCCTGGCTCCTCTGTGAGGACTGTTGGCCTGTGGTCTGAGGCTCCAGTAGAGTCACAGCAGTTATGGGATGAAAAAATAGGGAAAAGGACATTTGGGAGATTTTGTTAAAGCAGACAACATGTACAAGGAATACTTTAAAGCAACAATATTGCAATCTCTTGCACTAGAACTGTCCTTCTTGTTTCATTAATTGGTTCTGCCTGAAAAAAAAGGTGTTGCTACTTTGGACAACAGACCCCTGCATGACCTTTGGAATTGGACCACTAGCTTCTCTAAGAGAGAATGTTTACCCTGTATGCTTCAGCTGAGTGTTTAGTTCTTAATGAGCAGCTAATCTATTTTGCATCCCTGTGTAAACTCTGGTAGGTAATAGTAAATTTAGCAGTGCAATGAACTGTTAATAATTTAGAAGACCTTCTGACTTAGTGTAGTCATTCACTGGGCATCCATGGTTATTTCATTTATACAGCAACGGGAAAATGAAAACAAGATCCTTGAAATCTGACATAAAGCTGTACTCATTCCAGAAAGGACTCTCTTGTCGTGATTTCTTATAGGAAAAGTCTATTTACAAAGAAGACTGGAAAGGGGAAAGAGCTCTTATCTGTTAGCATTGCTTAATAAAAATAATGCTGTACTTTCATGTGAGAGGGAGAGAGCATATATTATTTTAGGAAAGTTCATGAGGCAGTTCATAGTGAAAATGCTGTTTTACCAATTTTTATTTAGAATACATTTCATGGGTTAAAAATTGATCGTGCAGCAAGAGCACAGGCACGTGACTGTTACAGTGAACGGCCTGGATTCAGAAAAGCACTGAACAGGTGCTGGATGTTAAACTTGATTTTTTGGATGTCAGTTTTGAAACAAGGTACCAATATTGCACAGGCTTCCCAACTGCAATCTGAAATGTTGCTATGACATTTTTCCAGGATTCTTTAGTTCTTGGCTATCTGTAGGTGGATTCCAGGAACAGGCACAAACCAGCATTTATAGAAAACCATGTTACCTATAAATCAGTGTTAAAATGGAGCTGGCATTTATTTTTTTTATATGTGCAAGCATCTCTGTGTACACACAGAGGCACAGAAACAGATAGGTGTGGATCATTAACTTTCATTTGAATTTGGTGTCTCCTGCAAGACCTACCTTCAGCACTGTGTGGGTCTAGGAAGGTACTTCATGCATGGCATGAGCGTCCAGCACAGGTGTGGAAATGCTGTGGAACTTACCTTGTGGTCATCATTTACAACACTTACACTGCTGCACTCAGGTTCAGAGTTGTGTAACATCTGCAGTCCTTGTGCTTGGCTGTTTGAGTAACCCCCTCGATTTCAAAATGGAAAAGAACAGATAGACCTATTTTCCTGAAAATTTCCTTAAAATGTTAGAATGGCAGAGCCAAGTTGAAACCCAACTAACTGTATCACAAACACACACACAAAAAATTATTGGTCTGAAAAACACTTTTCAAAATTGCTTCAAAAGTCAGTTTAGTTACAGATCTCCAGCCTGGAGCAATTAGTTCCATTTTACTAAATAAAATAAAATCTTTAGGCAAATCACACATCATTTGCTTGTTTTATCTTTGAGATTAACAAAAAGATTTTGTTGGTAATCAAGGGGTGGGGACACTGCCCAGCCATTGTTTTGGGTTTTTCTGTTATGAGCAAATTAACACACTGCTGATGTGGCCCACCTATGCTGTGTGTCAGACTGCACAGCTGTCATGTGCACTCAGTTCAGTACAAATGTCCATGGGGATGTTTTGGAGGCAACTGAATTTCACCAGGGCCACCTGCATGCCTAAGGGGAATCACGCATTCAAACCTTTAACTCAGTGCTGTGGTTACTCACATAAGGTCATATTCAGACTCAAATCTATTGTCTGCCAGGCAAAGTAAGAGCAAGCCATTACTCTGCAAGTATAAGACTACACCCTTGGTGAAGAGATCCCTATGCAACCTGACCAGTCTTGAGCCGGGGGACCCTTCCAACCCAAATTATTCTGTGATTATCCAGGTTGATACTGGCTTGTACCTTCCTGCACAAGCAAGGTGTGCGTGCCTTGCAGAGCTGTGTTTGCCCAAGCAGCTTCTGCGCCATCCCCCTCCCCACACCGGGTCAGCAGCAGCTTGTTATCGGTCCTGTCATCTCAAGATATATATGAGAAGAGTTACAATTAAACAAATATTTTTATAACCTGGGAGCAGTATGAGCAATACTTCTGGTCTCTGCTTTAATTCTTGGGTCAGAGCCTTTCTGTTAGTGTTACTTATAAGATGCATTGCCTTGAGGAAATATAGTAAGTAATAAGATGCTCCTGAGTTTAAAACTGAGTTTTTTGAACATCTTCCAAGTCTTCTCTGCTCTGTTTCCTACAGGGATGCAGCAACATATACGCAGAGCATAAGAATGAAAAAAAAAAAAAAAGAAAAAAAAATCCCACCAGAAAACCTGGAAAGAAATGGTTAAATTGACCTACATACTAGCAATTTTGCTGACCAGATTATTTAAAAGGCTAAAAGGCTGCAGATGTCAAATCCATATATGTATCAGTAAAAATGATCATGATAATCACAGCTTATAAAATAGAGCTGAAATGCTTCATTAGGTACTGACAGCTTCTAAACCATGTTGTCACTTTCTGAAAATGTGTCACAGTGGCATTTATTATTTTTTTCCTAGATATGGAGAGAAAGAAATAGAGAATTGCACTGTGAAGCATGGATGAGCTGAAAGCAAATCAAAAAGGTCTCTTTTTGAGTCAATGGTGAGATCACCATTCTCTTTCAGCAAAGCGGGACAATGTATTAAATAAAACTGCTCTTAACCTGTTGGACACTTGAATCCCTTGGGTTTCTTGTAGTTATTCTATTGAAAAGGAGGCTTAAGAAGTACAGATTTCAACAGCTTTTCAAATGCGTGTAGCTCCAAGTAAGGAAAAGTAAAATTTAAAGGTAAAGTGAATTCACTGCTACATTCGTATTACAGTAAATTCCATTAGAAATTGTTTCTTTTAAAAAACTGTTTGTTTGAGGGTTTTATTTTTTTTTTTTTTTAATTTTTTTGTCTGAGGAATATTTTTTTCTCCAGTTGGTTTACCTGCTAGTTTTAAGGATACAGAATGATCGGTATTTCTTCCATGCAAAGATCCATTCCAACTTTACAGGAGTAATTCTTAGAAAGAAAGGAATATTTCACTCAGAAAAAAAAAGGCATATGCTTGTGGGAAAAATATGTCCTTGTGTAGTCAAAAGAAATGATATGCACCTAGGAGTCCCTTTCAAAATTTGGTTTAGGTGGTATTTTAGTAATGACTGGGCCTACTTCTGCACAGCTAAACAATGCTGCCTTTCATGGAAGCTCCTTAAAGTAAGATCCCCAGGCTGACTCTACAGATATGTAGTACACAAGAAAATCCGCAAAATTGACCTCTGAAGTCCCTCCAGCAGGGGATTTTCCAGCACGATCCACTTTTCAAGTACGCGAAAAAGCCTGGTGAACGTGGTCTAAGTAACAACTTTTCATCTGTTACATGTAGCCACCAAAATAATTCACTCTGTAATATGGAGAAATCACATGTCCGCTCTGACTTACACCCCTTTCACTGCTGCATAGGGATTCATAAGGATTCCTCTTTCTTCTTTGTGTAATCACCCCAGCATTGCTGTGCCCTGGGAAGCAAGCAAAGAGTGAGATACAGGTGTACCCTGTTGGGGTATATTTAACACTCCTCATCCAGCTAGAGATGATGGCAGGGAGATTTCAGCTATGTTTGCACCAGAAGTAATTAGACTGGGCCCAATACCAGCAGTAAGGATGAGAATAAAAATAATTACCTGTGATGTGGTCAGGGGTCATGCAAGAGCTAGATGAGATCATCATATATTTTAAGCTATTAAATGAAAAAGACGAGAACATTTACTTATTAAGTTCATTTCCTAATCATTCTTATAAGTTTTTAATGAGTGACAAACTGACTCTGGATACAAATTTATGATTTCCCAAAATAACAATTTGATTGGTTTGAGTGATGTCTTGCATCAAGTAATCACAGTTAATTTTCCTTCTAAAGAAATTTGACTTTGCCAGTCTATCACATCTTCCATGTGCACAGCTGTATTTCCATGGCTGTGTCCCTGTTCTTTGTCTGGTGTAACCCTGAGAGCTCAGAAAGAGCTTTTTCTCCAATCTTTCTTCCTGTCCTATGCATGGACCTGCTTATGGATACCTGACTGCCCATTTGGCTATTTTCTTCTCTTCTTCTGAACTTCCTTGTGCTACTGCCAGTGACTTCCAGCCACCTTGAAACCTCAGTTTCTTAGCAGGATGGGAAAGTAGAGACAATCAAATTGAGAACAGTAACCAGGCATGACTGTGGGATGACTCTTTTCTCCACCACCGTCTCTATTAAATAACTAAAGAAAGATCAGGACACTGTCCCTAGCCACTTCCCTGATGGCATGGATGATAGAAAAGAGGGAAAGGACAGATAGGCTGCTCCTGGCTGAGTGAGGCTAATCTAACAAAGGGAGTTCATCCACTTTTCTGCGTTTCTTTACGTAATCACGTCTTTCACAAAGAAATAGCGTTAACGAACGTCTTGTCTTGTACCTGGAGATACTGAAGCCACAGTTTCCCCCTTTGATGCCAAACCCAGGCCTGCAAACCAGCCTTACACACCTAAATAAATATGGTTTGCTTTGTCAGGAACAACCTTAAGAAGGGAAAGTGTTTAGCATTTCATATAAGGTACTTGCATCAAATTCTCCTGTGCAAACGATTCCCTCTCAATCACCCTGAGTCTGTGTGTGCATGTGTGGATGAAGGCTGCGCTGAACAGGGAGGCAAAGATGAAAGACTGACAGCAGTATTGTTGGCAAGAGGACTGAACCTATTACAAAGGAAAAATCAAGTCATAAACCACTCTGCAACAATGGCAGAGGGCTGGCTTAGAAATGTGGATGGTGTTGGCTGACTCGCAGCACAAAACCAGGCAACTGCTAACCAGATGTGTTCAGCTGTATGCGTGCTACCCCTGCTCTGTGCACAGCCTGTCGCATACCCCAACTGCATTGCTTGGAGTGGGCTGTGAGAAACAGAAGGGAAGGCCAGAGCACAGTTGACATTTTTCTTTTTACTGTTTGTTTTATATCCTCCCACTCCTAATTTTCCTCGTCCTACACCCTGGTGCTGCATACTGATGAGAAAATACTTGGTTCAGACCCAGGCAGTTATTTTTAGTTATTAAAGTTGGTGCTGGCTGCCCATCCTACACTTTCTAACTTGCCAGAGTTGCACGGGGCTGTTGGTTTTGCATTGTCAGCTTTTAGGGGTACATTTTAAAAAATTCTTGGAAAACAAAGGATGCACACACAGATACATAAGTGTCTGTCTAGGTACAGACAAATGTACATACAGAGCCTTCCACCCTGTACATTGAATTAAGTAAAAGAAACTGCCTTTTGCCAGGTTTCACAGATCTCCTGTCCTTTCCAGCTCTTACAAGCAACATATATAAAAAGAAAGGAAAATAACAAAGGAAGGCATTAGATGATGAATCAAGAGACCATGTTGTTAGGAGACTATGCAGCAGGAGGGACATGGGAATAAACAGTATCACAGGAGGATATATGTGTTTTGTTCCCCTTGGAAAGTGAATAACAGAATCAATTAGATTGGAAAAGAACTCTGAGATCAAGTCCAGACTATGACCAAACACAGTGCCAACCAGACCATAGCACTAAGTGCCAAGTCCATCTATTTTCTTAAATATCTTTATGGATGGTGTCTCCACCACCGCCCTGGGCAGTCCATTCCAATGTCTAATCACCCATTCTGTGCAGAGTTTCTTCCTGATGTCCAACCTAAACCTCCCCATATGTTCTGTGAGGTCTTCTGTACATTAATTAAAAAAAAACAAATTAGGGAAATAACCTTGGATGAAATGATCTGAACATGAGCTTCCTCCTCATTGTTTCTAGATGACAAAATTTCAGGAAAACTCCACACAGTAAATGGGCACTCAGGTTCCTTGCTACCTCTCAACCCTATCAACTTCCTACAACGACAACCAAAAGGAAACATTTCCCAGGCACAGATCTGCTCAGCATCTTAGCCTTCCTTGGGTCAGCTCTAACTGAGACACTCTCCCTATTGCTATCACAGTGGGACTCACGCTCCAGCTGAGTTTCAAGCTGAGTTTTAGGCTGATGCTTGTCACTGTTCTTCCCTGGTGGGTTGAGAAGGGTGAGGAGCAGGTACACTATGTCGACACAACATTTGGCCATGATGCCTTTGTCTTTTTCTTCCTCTCCAGATTTGAGCCGTAGGGGCTGGGTGGTTATGACCAAAGAGACAAGTAACGCATCAGAGAGAGCTATGACATCTTGTGGCATTTTGCAGTTATTCCATTTACCAGTCTTCTGGACCTTGAGATAATATTCAGATAATTTTCTTGAAGAAAATTGGGCCAAGAGCTACGAGGCTGTTAGGCCCGTTCTTCCTTCTACTGGAGATGGTTGCTGCACCCACCCCGGGCTTGGATGCAGGGCATGCAGTCGTGATGGGAAGATAACAAAACCAGCTGATAGCAAGCTCAAGCAAAAATATATGCTAACCTCTTGCTGTAACTCGTGCTGTGATTTGTTTTAGGTAAGCTGTCTCAGGAAAACCTTGTTGAGAGCTCATTGCCATTGCCAACTGCCTTCCACAGTCAAGGACCAACTGTGTGTTATTTCTAAAACTGCAGTCTGCCTTGCAAGCCTGGATGCTGGCAGGAACACTGTCTTTTAGATATCTTGCTTTAGGAAGTCCTGTGGTGGCCAAGATGCTCATGCTGGTGTTTTCTGTGCCCCCCGGATAAGAAGCATGCCGGGGATGCCTGTGTTGGCAGCTGAGCATTAAGATTGTCCTGGTTTAGGCGTCTTGCTGGTCTCCTTTCAAAATTTTCTGTGCTAGATACCCAAGGATCTTCTGCACTGGGGTGTGTCAGTCACTTCATATCACAGCGCACAAAGCAGAAGGCAGCTTTGTTTGCCCAGGAGCTGTAATGTGCGACAGCTGTGATAGCAGCTGAAGCTCTGTCCTCCCGGCTGTAGGAAAAGGGCCTGAAAAAAGGTCAGCAGATCTGTGTGGAGATGTCGTTGCAATACTCATCCCTTCATGTAGCAGATGAGGATTTTTTTGCTCAAAATTTTGAAGCCAGAATTTGGCTTCTCGCTCTGAAGTCCTCCCTGATGACCATGTGTACCATGTGTACCATGACTGACTGCGAAAGGGAAGGAGAGCACATAGCCCTTTGGAAATGACCACAACCATCCAGAAAGTCTGGCCCTGAGCTGGGAATACACATGTGGATAATGGGGACAGTGCAATGGGGTAGATGCTTAGAGGTCTCCAAAGTACCAGACTCTGGAGTGGATGTCTCTGCCTCCAAAGAAATCCCATATTTTCTCCATTTGTCTCCAACCTGTAATAGACTCTGACTGCCCAGAGCAATCCTGAAAACACTCGCGTGTCTGTAAACACCAGCAAACCAAGTACGCTAAATCTATGCATGGCTATTTTTGGTAAGCTAAAGGAAAAATAGCAGCTTGCACTGGGAAAGCCTGGGAGTCTGCCAAGGCCATGATGTAAAGCTTTCCAAGTGAATGCTATGGCTGAATCAGTAAAAGCGTGTCTGAGTCAGGATATGCTGTAAGATCTTGCCTTCTGAAATTCAATCCCTCTTCTCTCACAGAGAGGTAATATTTTACGCTGTTTAACCCTTTGTTCTCAGCAGAGGAGTGAGCATTACAGCTGCATAATTCAAAAGCTACATTTAATTTAGGAGGAAATGCTTTGTTTATTATTCAACATTTGGCTGCTAACAATGAAGCCGGAATCTACTAACGAAGCCAGAAACTCCCAAGGGAGAAATAATGAAAACCACTGTTATTTTGCTAGAGTCTTTTTATTTTTAAATCACATCAGTGGATTCTTGCACAACAATCATATTCAAATAGATGCTAGCTCAGAAAAAAAGCAACAACTTTGAAAAATAGATTTCCATATTTCCCCTTCAAGTTTTCCTTTATATATATCCCCTTTCAACTAGGCTTGATTTTCTTCTTCTGTAATATATAGATAGGGTTATTAACAAGGTTACTCCTAAAAGGAAAGGGATTGGGCAGCAAAGAATGTTTCCACATTACTGGAACAGGAATACTTTCCCTGGCCTTCCCCTTAGTATCTCTGCAATAGTGGTGATTCCAGGAACCTACCTGATTTTTGACAGAAGTTTTAGGAAACAAAAGCCATATCCAAAACACAAAATCTCTTTCCCTTAGTGAAAGTGATTTGCAGATTCCTAGTACCTCTCTGGGAGAAGGTTTATTAATGAAGCGATGATTAGTAACAATAAAGTCTCTGAATTACACAGTAGGTCTGCTTAAGGAATGTAAAACTCTCTCAGTAAACATCACGATACTGAGAAAATATGCACAAGAATATAATCTTCTCTGCAAATAAAGAGAGATTTTGGTATAATGTTGAGAAACTGCAACCTGTAAATTTTATATATCTGAACAACACATGTGACTACATGCAACACACTTAACTCCCCAAATAAATGATGACAAAACAGATTTTTTTGTAACAGTGACCTAGATGGGCTTCTTGTTCCCAGTCCTAGGTGTTAATCACTTAGGAGTTAATTCACAATATATTAAAAAAATGTGAAATGTGAATATTAATGGTAGAAAATTAGGAAGCTGATCAAAGACTTTGCTCTTCTGAAGCAGAAAATTCATATCTAAGCTGTCCACATTCTGAGATGTTGTTGAAATGTCCTTGCCACAAAACCTTTATGTAGTCTCGTGGCTCATGTATTGCAGGCCATATCAAAATTGACTGTCTTATATGCCCAAACAGAGACATGGACATGAGGAGTTATGGAAAAGTTTTTGTATCTTTGTTTGTGGAATGGGGCTTTTAGCTCAAGCTGACTGAAGATTGCAGGTTCCATTGATACATCTCTTCAAACTGCTGCTGTCTTTACAGAACAGCTGTGATTATTTTGTCAGCTATATATGTGAGATTTTCTGGGATAATAGAAGAGCCTTTGGAACTCAAAGTCTTTTTGAGTGTTTTAGGCTGTCTATCTGGGAGACCTCAGTGCTTCCAGTGCTGATTCTAGTTTGGAAGAAACTAGATAATAACAATAATTGATAGTATCACAACACATGAAGGTATTTTAGGTGCATGGACATTTGGTGCTTCCAAAACTGCTGCCTGAAGTGCCTGTGTTCCTGCCCTCTCTGCACCCCTGCTTGCTGTAGAGGCGGATGGGACAGGCATCCAGTGCCTGCTCCCCTTCCATCATTGCCGGCAATTTTCCACTTAACATTGAATATCTTGGGGCACTTAAGCCAGGGAAATGGTGTGGATGGTGGTTTGCATTAAAGTTGTAAAGTGAAATAAAGTTGTATTATATTGAGCTACTACCTCCCATGACAGCAGTTTATTTCTTCAGTGGTCTTTCTGCTGCTTCTCTTGAAGAGCCCACTTAAATCTTCAGGGCATTTAAACCTTCTTTTGCTTTCCTCAGCCACTGGAGAGCTCTCCCATGGCGGACTTACCCTTATGACTTTTTTTCTGCATTTGAGGCTGCACTTCTGACCCAAGCAGTTCGTTGTTTGCTGCTCCTCCATGAATCTGCCTTATGGCTTTTCGCTGGGGGACTGGGGCTGACACATATTTCCTTCCAGCAGCATCCTGTTCAATTAGTGCTCTATGACAGGTTGCAGTCCCTACTCAGCAGCAGCTGGAGAGTTGAAACATAAGCCTGTTTTTTGCTCGGTAGCCCTACAGAGGCTTCTCCATCAAGATCTGAGTCTCTGGTGAACAACTGAATCTCATTCCCTGCTCATTTGCATTTTATGCGTAGCATCTTACTTTGCATTCATCTATATTTATGATACATCACAGTACACAGGCAACTCCTTTCAGAGCAATTTTCTTGATGTCATTAGCCTCACTGGTAACTTGCTAAATGAGCAGCAAAAGGGTTTAGGAGTATTCAAATAACAATTAGATAATTATGTCTACAAGAATAACATGACATTTTGTAGCTAGACAAGGGAACAGAAAGGTGGTGCCAGTGATTTTAGCAGAAGCAGGTTTTAGGTGAATATCCAAAAGTTCAAGAGATTCTCTAAACCACTGAGGTCCCAGCATGAGGCCTCACAGACACTTTATCTGCCCACAGGGTCCCATATGAGATTTGCTATTCCTTGCTGTCAATGTTTCTCACTTTCCCAAAAGTTCAAGGCCCTCCAGGACATGTCTGCTACTGCCCTGCCCTGAAGATGCTCTTCTTTCTCAGCTAAACCCTCTGGTACACTGGGTTACAGTTTTGAGAGATGTCAGAGGATAGGCTGGAAGGAGACCCTGCTCTTTGCCAGAGCTCAAAGTGATCTCAAACATTTTGCCTTGTGCTCAACAAATGGGATTTACATGATAGCCATTACCAGCTTGCTTAAAACAAATTCAGTGGGAAGCAGGACAAGACAGCAGAGGCAGGAACTCCTTTTCAGACCGAGCTTAAATGGCTTTGCAAGCAGGGCAGAGCTGCTTGTAACAAAGCGTTAGCAGTCTGCAGTGGAGTTGTACCCACGAACTTGTTTGTGACAAACTCCTTAGCCAAGTCATAGAATCATAGAATAACTTAGGTTGGAAAAGACCTTTAAGATCATCGAGTCCAAATGTTAACCCAGCGCTTTCAAGGCCACCACTGAACCATGTCCTTCAACACTACATCTACGTGTGTTTTTGAAGATTTTCTGAGGATGGTGACTCCACCATTGCCCTGGGCAGCCTGTGCCGGGGCTTGCACACAGGCTTGATATGGAAATTTTTCCTGATATCCGAACTAAACCTCCCCTGCCTCAGCTTGAGATTGTTTGTTCTTGACATTTCACTTGTTTCTTGGGAGCAGAAACCAACTCCAACCTGGATACAACCTCCTTTCAGGCAATTGTGGAGAGTGAGAAGGTTTGCCCTGAGCTTCTTTTCCTCCAGGCTGAACACCCATAGCACCTGCAGCAGCTCCTCATAGAACCTGTGCTCCAGCCTCTTCTCCAGTTCCATTTCCCTTCCCTGGACTTACTCCAGCACTTCAGTGTCTTTCTGGTCATGAAAGGCCCAAAACTGAACCCAGTACTTGAGTGTCAGCCTCACCAGTTCTGAGTACGGGGATGATGGTCACTACCCTGGTCCTGCTGTTGCTGATTCAGGCCAGAATGCCACCAGCTTTCTTGGCCACCTGGGCACCCAGCCTCATCATGTTTAGATGCTCTCAGCCAGCACCTTAAGGTCTTTTGTGCTGGGCCTGTCCCGAGTCTGTAGCCCTGCATGGGGTTTCTATGACCCAAGAGCAAGGACCCAGCACTTCACCTTGTAAAATCTCATGCAAAATCATAAGATAGGGATGTAAAATATCAGCAGACCTGGCATTACAGGAACGGATATGACGGTTAGCACACTCAGCTGTGAAAGTTAAAGTAAAGCAGAAGCAGTTTGCCAAGTAAAAGACAGCATTACTGTGAAATGAGTATAGAGGAATTATCCCCAAACCCAGCTGTGGAACCTTGGCATAGTTCCCCGCCATTGGAAAAGCAAAACCTTCAGGTCACAGGCATGAAGAGGAACCTGTGAGGAGCAGCATCCTGGGGCAGAGATCCTGAAGATGAATTTCCCTCAGGGGAATGTGCCTCTGCAGGGCCTGTGTTAGTCCTTGGCCATCTGTGCAACTTAGCCATAGGAGCTACAGCAGGCCTTATTCAGAAGGAAACAAAGCAGTTTTTTCCTCAAATGGGAGGCTACTGCAAACCGTAGTTGTTTGTTTTAGAAACAGAGAGATAAAAGATACATGAATTCACCGTGAAGAGGTTGAGTCTTCATCTTATGAATATCTGATGTCAGATTCTGAGTGTCCATCATATTTTGGTTAAAAATTCCATTAAAAGATTTGAGCTTAAGATCGTAAAATAGCTGGAAGATATTTTTAAATATATAAACCTGTTTCCAAGCTCATGTGGATCCTGCAAGGAGACCTCTTCATCACCAACCTGTTCTTGGAATTTAATTTGCATGAAATAATGGGGGTAATGACAGCCCATGCATTGTAATACATATGTATGCAATTGTGCAAGTAGCAGCACCAAGATTACCATGAAACATCCCTAATGCAGCTTTGTGGACAGGAACAAAGGAATGAGCATCCCAACAAATAGCAAAGCATCCACCTTTGGTGCTTTCCACTGGAGAAGGTGACGGACCTGATTTTTTATAAAGATATTTAATCAGTCAAGATAGGCATGATTTCACAGGCAGAATATCAGAAACATTTGACAAAGATCTCTTCAGAATCTCCTGAGATGTTTGACTTCATATAAATACACACAAATATTTAAAATTATGGTGTATATGGTAAAAGAAATTTTCTCCTGTTGTAAGAGTTTGCCTGATTGGACCAGAATAATCCTGGTCGTTTAGAGGTGGTTGCTAGTTGCCCATCTGCTACAGTATAACCCATGTGACAGAAAAAGTTGCAAAGTCAGGCTCTTCCTCATCTAAGAGTGATTTGGAAGAAAAGGTCTAAACTGTTTGTGTGTGCTCAGGAAGGAAAAGGGGAGGAAAATAATACCTCCTGAAATAATATCTCCTCTATTGTTTCTCAGGGAAACAAGCAGAGACCATATCCTTCTCTAGCAGGTGGAATGAAACTAAATAAAATACATTTCTACTTATAATATGGAGCCACGGTGCTACAGAGAGCTAGAAGTACACCAGAAAAATTAGTGTGATCTATATAGGCTTGTACTTCTGACTATTTAGCACATCACACTGCACTGATTACTGAAATAATAGACTAAAACTGGGTTTTTTTCCTTTTTGGAAGCAGTTAAAATCTAATCAAGTGTTCCTATTGTTTAACCTGACTGCCACCAAACTCACCTGACTATAGAATTTCATCTAGCAACAGCTGAGGACAGGTTTGTGACACAACAGCTGTGTCCTAATGACATGCAGAGAAACAGTTCTTTTTGAGGTTATAGAGCAGAATTTCTTGCAGTTGTTATGTTATTATGGCACTTGGTGTAACTGACCTCATTCTAGAGGATTCTCCAAAATGGAACAAATTAACAGTGATGACAAAATATTGCTTTTCTTAATTTTTGGCCGGAGAAAGGGAAAGAAAATGAGGATAAAGGTAATTGTGGTGATTGTGAAAATGTGAATAAAGGTGAAGTATTGAGAATAAAATTCAGAGCTTCTTTTTCTATTTCATGTTCTTTAATCATTCAAATTTCATTTGTTTTATGATCCTCTGTATAATGTATAAGATTGTGCCAATGTATGTATGACTTCTCCACTCAGTCTGAAATCTCACTGAATTACACCATAGTTTCTTGGCAGAAAGTTCATATCCTTCACTACAATTTTGTGAAAAAGAGTGTCTTCCTTCTCACTGTACTGCTGCCAAAGTCACAAATCAAGCAATATGCAAGGTGATCCAAGATTATGAAATTATAACTACTGTAAAATGGAGAGAAAATATCTAGGGCTAAGTTTCTTAAATGATTGATTTTAACTTTCCCTGTTAATTTAGGACTATTTCTTAATTTTTTTGTTCTATGATACATGCTGAAATGATGCTTGTACTTAAAGAATTTAACCATAAGTTCTGACATATTTTAAAAACTCCCAAAGCTGCAGCCTTAAACAACACACCAAACAGTTCACTGTGCACAATTGTCTTGTAAGCTGCCAATGCTGCTGCTGATACCCAAACCTTAACAAAATATAACAGCGTAGTTTAGAATTCTGGTAAAGATGTTTCTTCCATCTGAGCAATGTTAGTTAAAGGTTAGACAGCTGTAAGTGTGATAAATGTATCTTTGTTATAGGCAGTTGCATCAAAGGAATCTCACACAGGATTGAACATCTGCAAGTGCTGTAGCAAATATCATTCATCTGACAGACCAACTAATTTGCTGCAGTTATTCCAGGAAGATTTTACATCCAGATAGCTGAAGTTTCTGTATAAAATGTAATTTACAGCTGAAATGCCCTAGGAGGAAACTTCACAATTCTGTCGTGCCTATTGAGCCTTTGCCAAATACCTCAAGTCCTTAAATAATCGGGCCAAATCTCCATCTGGTGTAAATTAGCTCACCTCCACTGGTGTCAGTGGAACGTTTACGATTTACACCAGCAGAGAGTACAAGCATCTGTGTTTATTCATGCAAAATAAATGATTTCACAGAATGATTATAAAACAATTAAGCCTGGAATTTACTGGTGTCACCTAACTGCATGTCATCCTGTGTAGCTGCAAACACAGGCAGCAACGTACAGACAGTACTCAAGTGGAATATTGGGTTGAATTCACTGCAGATAACTAAAGCACCAGTGACACCATTCCCTGTTGAAATGAAGTTTAATGAGGATGATGGGGAGAAAGAATTCTGCTGTCATCCTTTCTCTGCTCTTAATTTAATGTTTTGTGCAAAGTTACGGTGACTTAGTCAATTGATTGTGTATCTTTCCACCTTTTTTCAATAAATGGAGAATGGAGAATGAGTTAATTCTTACAGGCAGTGCACTGTGGAACTGCATTTAGACAGAAGGACTCTCTCTTCCCTGAAGCCTTGTTAAAGTAATAATCTGTAACATTCATGTTTTAATTTTAAATAGCGTTTTATCAGCTACTGTCTCCTGGTTTACACTTCAATTATAAAGTATAAAATTATATTAAATTTGTGTACAGGACTCCTCCTTTGAAAATCTCAGTGGGTTTTGGCTCTTCATCCATGTGACTGTGATTCAGCATGGCAGGGGTTAGCTCTTAGATGCCACTGTTCTCCAGGGAATTGGTAGTGATGATTAAGTTGAGAATCCCAGCCCTGATAATTAGCTCAGAGATTCTGTATNAAAAAAAAGAAGGAGAAAAGGAGAAGTGATTTTTAGAGCAGTTAGCCCTAAGGAACTGACTAACCAGCTGTCTCAGATTTTATACCTACCAGAAGCTGGTTGGACAAAATAATTATTTACTATGTGGAGTGGGCATATTTATTGTCTCCTGCTTGATTTACTGGTTTAAATAGGTTGCTTTTTGAAAGACAGAAAACGAAGAAAGGGAGAGAGAGAGAAATGGGGGAGGAGCAGAAAGAAAGGTAAGAGGAAAGGCAGAAAGAAAGGAAGGAAGAAAGGAAGAAAGGAAAGAAAAAAAGAAAAGAGAGGGGAAGGAAGGTAGAAAGGAGAACAATAATTTTCAGCTGTTTTAATCAGTTCATGATGTGATCCCCCAAAAATGATGACTAAAGCTCCACTGAAAGCAACAGAGTTGCTCTGAACAACAGAGTAGTAGATAAGAAAAGAGGCAGTACTTTTTGTGCAATATTTTTCTGCTATGTCTGAATCTGCAGGATAGTTTTGTCAGTGCAGGTCATTTTTCCATCTCTGTTTTTTTCACATATCACTAACGTTGTTGAATGGGATAAGAAATCCAACCCACTGTACTTCCATCAAACTAGACTTGTACTGGGGCATTTTACATTTATTTATAGACATGGAAAAAGCAACAATAATATCTTGCATGTTAGCAAGACAAGAATTTTACTAAAGGTGAACGGGATTTATAGATGGGTTCTTTTATTTGTATATGGACTGCAGATTAAGACCAACACGTATCGCTGACAGCCCTTTAGTTGTGATATGCACTCGTTTTAAATGATCAGTGGAACATTTTCTTAAACAACAGGTATTGAGCTTCCATGACAGCGCAAGATGTACTCAAGCCTATTATCTAATTTTTGAAGTTTTTAAATCGAAAAGGTAGTATGAAGATCCAGTTATGAAATGCTGGTTTTTTTGAGAGAGCAACAGAACACTTTTGTCCTGTAATATATTTGTCCAACAAAAGTACTTATTTTCCAATTAAATCTGTTTGCTGATCATTCAAACTCCCAAAATATTTTCGTTGAAAAGTTTATTTTAAATGTGATTTTTACAGCTCAGGAGTCGCTAGAGATGGGTCAGTTATTCAGATGATCCTACAGAAGAAAAGTCTGGCTAAATCATGGACCTAAACAAGTCCTGACTACCAATAGGTGGATGTGCAATTATCTAAGTTTTGTCTGCCAAAAAAAAGTATCAGGGCAAAAAGGAGGAATCTAGACTTTGGTCCTGGCTAGAAAAAAAATTATGTTTCAAATCTCCACTGAGAAATAGGATTCTAAAGTGTCCATACAGCATCTCAAAAGTATGTCTGGCCTCTTTTTGCAGGTACTACAGAGGTCAAAGGGCTTTAGTACTTTGAAAACTGATTTTTTTTTCTTTTTTTTCTGAATATTTTCTACAAAAATATCAGTGGCCCAGTTAAAGTGTATGTTTTCTTCTAGACCTCTCTTCTAGACCTCATTCCAAACCCATACAAGTGCTGATATAAAAAGACTTTGTGACTGCTGATTACAACACAAACAGTGATAGTGATGGTTGTAGCATCAGCATAGGTATCACTGAGTACAGGACGTCTGGTGTTATCCTTCAAGACCTAGGTCATTCTGACATGCATGTTGCATAGTGTGTGAATAGTCAGGAGCTCTTCCTGGTTTGTGAAAAACTCACAAAAACACACGCAACACCCCCAAAACCTTTACAAGAAGCCCCATACTGCAAATAGACCACAAGCTTCTCAGAAGCAAGATGTATAATACTGGTTGGAGGAAATCTGGGGGGAAAATTCAGATATGCCGTGCCCCTAAAACAAACCATGTCCTGTCCCAAACATCACTGCAGTGGACTGAAGTGTGTATGGGCCTATCGTCTGCTTTTGTAGCTTTAAAGTCTCAAAAGCACGTTCACATGAGCTAGCTAAGGAAAATCTGTTATTCAGAAAGAAGCATGAAAAATGTGAATAGTTCAACAAAATTTGAATAGTGGTAAATTACACAGAGTCACAAAACAAAATTGTGGAGGTTCTTCTTATTGTAAAAACATGAAAGATCTAATAAAGTCCTGTTAAAGCAAGTGAGAACAATCCGATTTAGCGTGTTGCACGTTCTGAGAACCAAAGAATGACACTGCCTTGTGATGCCTGGTTTCCTATGTTTTCTCATTCACCCAGCCTGAATTGTGCAAGCAGAAAAACAATTGGTTCTGATTATAAAAACAGCATATATGTGGGACTTGTATTCATTTCAGCAAGAAATAGTTTCATACAACTGAGACCATAATCTGGTCCTTGACATTTAAAAGGCCACAGGCCTCTAATTTTTCCTTTCTAAATCTGTGTTCTTTTAAATACTGTGAAATATATATCCATAGATCTTAATGAGGAAAGGCACCATATAAATTTTGAGAAATCATTTCAATACATTTAAATTAATTTCTGGAACAAAAGAGAGTTTTTCTGGATTTAGCTTTCACAATAATATGGATAATTAATCTTTCATTCCAAAATTTCTCTGGGGAGAGTGGCAAATGGTTTTCATTTGTTACTAAACATCAATCTTAAATGACTCTAAAGACTGTGCCTTGATTTGTCATGCAACATGTTGTATATGCTTAATCTGTTGAATGAGGACATTGCAAGCCATATCTTAAAAGACATCATGCAAATATCTCCCTTCAAAACAAAGGAATTAATGTATTTTTTCTCAATTCTGATTCATCTTACTAGTACCAGATCCTTTATATTAATTGTATATCAGTGCTGTAATAACAAAAAATTCTAACTCAAAATACTTTCCGTCTAACTGTATAACCACACAACTGTCTTTGTCCAGAGGAAAAATTCTGGAAACTAATTTGATTTCTTTCTTTTTTTTTTTTTTTTCATTTTGTGTTGTAATTCAGATTTTATTGTGAATCAGATCACATTTGAGAATGAAGAAAAGAGAATGAATCTGCCTCTGCTTATTTGGCTAATATTGGTTAAAAGTAAGATTGAGTATCACCCAACATGCAGAAAGGTGTCTGAGAAAGTAGAAATAACAATTACTTAAAATTATAGCTTCTTTGTTAATCCATAGGCAGCACAGTTGAAACAGACAACCACAAGTTCTTTCCCTGTCCAAAGGGCTGGTTCTTTGTGTTTCAACAGAAACATGAAAATAAATGGAAGAGATCTCGGATGGATTGTTCTGTTAAGACAAAGTGGTAAGTCACTTTTACATACTGGGAAATTTATCCAAACATGGACTGATCAATAGCACTGGCAGTCTTACATTAATGCAGAGAAATAAGAGTTTGAAGTTATTCCCAAAAAACATGCAGTAACTCCTCTACCTCTTTTATCTTTAAGTTAATCATTCAAATTGTAATCACTTAAATTACAGTTTTTACAGTTGGTATTTTTACTTTTCAGTGTGTTACAGGTTTTTTTTTCTTTTTTCAGTTGATAGATGAGGAAATGATAATCCTCAGTCTCAGCCATGGCAGTACTAGCAGGGTCCTTCACAGATGACTCTACAAAGCACTATCAGCATTCCAGAGTCACAAGATACCCCTTCTCTTCTCCAGCCTCATCTCAAATTCCAAGACAGCATTTCTGAGAGGTATCAGGCTTGGATAAATTATTGTGAAAATCAGTGTAAAAGGGATAATGGAGAATAACAGCAGTCAAAGCCTTCTAGAAACAATCAAGTCATCTTGGCTTGTTGTTCAGTGTTGCACTGGGCTGTTCTTGGGTCACTGACAGAGGCTCAGAGTTGTTGTCACGTGACAGAATCCCAGTTCAGAAACTAACCTCTGGTCAGAGCGGCTAGTTCCTGCCTGCCGGTGTAATCGACGAAGAGAAGAGTCAGATGCTTAAATTGGGGCATTTTAAGGGGTAAGCTGTATACAGCCCATTTAGATTGTCCATTTTGCTGACTAATATTTTGGATTCTCCATCTGTGAGTTCGTTGCCAAAGTTGCGCCACTGAAAAGGAAAAAGAAAAAGGAAAAGAAAAAGGGAAAGGAAAAGAAAAAGGAAAAGGAACAGAAAAAGAAATAAAAATAGAAATAGAAATAGAAATAGAAAAAGAAAAAGGAATTTATTCAAAACACACATAGAAAGTAAAATAAAAGTGATGTAGAAGTGCTATCAACAATGTGGACAGTATTAGAAGAAATTGCAACCCCCCCCCCCCCCCCCCCTCCACAACCAACACA
>VZRN01003577.1:937454-1013512 GCA_013397935.1 Dasyornis broadbenti | reverse complement strand
CCCCAAATATACCATAACTGACCCTTTGGAAAGCCCATATCACACCTCGACCTAAACTTTCCTGAGAAACAGTAATTTTCTGTGCCTGACTCTCCTGCAAGGTACATTCTTCTAAATTGAACATTGTGATACAGTATAAAGGTCTGTTAGAAACCTGAGTATGGAAATATATTTCTTCATGTCAGCAAAGGCTGACAGATCAATAACTGATACTGTCTCTGCTGGAAGGAGCCTTGGAGCAGTGTTGCTGCATCATGAGTTGCTCTCTGAGTCACAGACAATGGAGCGATGATGGCGGTAAAGGAGAACAGAAACAGTAAGCAGAATAAAGCCTAGCAGAACATTTCCTGCATAGGACTGAAGCTCATACATAAGTGGAAATGCTTCTGCATGTTACTGCAGTACCTTCCTTATTTTTCTTGACGTGTTTGTGCCCTGGTTGGCCCTTTTTTCCACCCCCCTCAAGTCTCACTAACATGGGAGAGATGCTTTCTGACAGACAAAAGATAATCTTACACTTGACTTCCAATATCAAGGCATTTTAACTGGCACACTTTATATTGAATAATTCATGGATATTCAAGCTTTGCTTCACTTCACAAAGAAAGTGCTTTCTCTTAGCAGCGACTAGATATGAGCAGCTAATTCATTATTTAAAGAGATTAAGTATTAGCAACTGGTATGGGCTCTTCAGAGCTCTTTTTATTCCCTTTGCTCATGTTATCCCCTGCCACTTCCCTGCCTAGTACAGATTTTAGATTGATTTTACCATATTAAAATCTTTTTTAAACAGATCTCTATCTTAAACCCTCACCATTTCATGTGCTACATTGTCCCACTTAAAAAATGTAAAGCAATAGGTAAAAACTGCAATGTGCTGGTGAAATGCTTTAAATCCCTATGAGCTCATGGGAACATAAAATGTTTTTACTCTTGTTGTTTAAAAAATGGCAGGTAAAGTCTGGTAAATGGTGATTTGTATTTATGACAGTCTCCAGATTCTCACATCTTGGACCAGGAAAAGAAGAATGGATGTTTGATTGAAACAATGCAAACTGTTGTGTAGATCAGCTACTTGCACCTGGGGATTTCTCTCCTTAGGGATGCAGACCCTTAAATGATGAAGTGAGATGGGGTGATTTAACGTTAAAAGCTCTGCCATTAGATATTACTTTGCAGAAAGATGCATTTCTTCGGACCTGAGAGAATTAAGATCATTCTGTTTCAGCAAAGTTCTTATGAGCAAATTTTCTTGTAGCTTGAAATTAAAGAGACCTTTTTCCTGGGGCTTGATCAGACTTCGAAGTGCTTTTAGTCTCTCATGCATTACTTTTGATTCAGATTTTTGGGCACATAGTGACACATCTTGGTAAAAAAAAAAGTGCAAATTCAAGCAGGGTATAACTGGGGAAGATTTTTCTCCTGATACTCCCAGCAAACCTGCCCAGTGTATGGTCTGTGGCATGAGTGTCACCACTTTACATATTTATGGTAGACTCCCTTGCCCATAGCAGGGGTATTAGAACTAGATGGTCTTTAAGGTCCCTTCCAACCCAAAGCATTCTAAGAATTTATGATTCTATGCATGGCCAACTGCGCATGAACACGTGTGGCATCAGAAAGGGATCCCCACTGGTTTTCTTCACGTGATGCCCTTGCATGTCAGGGGCAAAGGTGTACACTGGCAGGCAGCACATATCTTCAAAGGCTGCCATCCCATGAAGTTCTTCTGCAGATATACAGCTAGTGCAATTTACAGAAAATAAGCTTTTTTATGTCTTTCTTCTGCCAGTGTTTTAAACACAACATAACAGCCTTAGCAGTGGTATAACCTCACTCCACAAAGGAAGAATACATGTGTACACTTATAAAGAAGAATAAATGTATACATACTAGAAGCCTCAGACCAGCAAAGCATTTAAGCCCATTATCATGTTAATGTGAATAGCCTCAGTGAAATGTTTAGCTCTTAAAATCTAAAACTGGAAAGTTTTGCAGGTTTATGTGCATCTCTGCACAAACTCTGTGTCTCAACAGCAAAGTGATATTTTTGGGTCACAGAGGTGAACTAGGCTAGGCTAGCTTTTGTCCATGCATGGGAAGGGTTTCTGCATCTACTGTTAGGTTCAGAACAATACTGATGTCATTAAAAAATGTTAGAAAGTAGCTGCTCCATAAAAGGTAGGTTTCTTGACATTTAGTAATTTTGCTATGAATACCAAGAAACCAAGCTTCAGATAAACAAATGGTAAAACAGAGTAAAGTCATTTCCTTTCTTTTCAGGCATGGGTACCTGGGGAGATGCAGCTTGTGTTCTCTCCTGTGCAGGTGAGGAAGAGACAATGAGCTCCCAGCACCTGACCAAGTGTTTGGACACAGCTTTTGACACCCCACTCCTGCACAGTGCTGATAGCATTTTGGGGTGTGTCCTGATGCTTTTGCTTTCATCACTAGAAGAGTCATGGGAAATTGAATTAAACCTATTTCATATGGACATGCTGTTTTAGCATGCAATTTCGTTTCCTTATATCCGAATAGGCTCTCATTTGTGCAAAGGAACTTGAAGAGAAGGATAAAGCACTGTTTCTCCTCGTACCTCTCTTCACTGCTGCCTTTTACCTGGTTTCACAGTTTTACCTGACTTCACACAACTACCTTTACTTTGTATCTTGCGCAAAAATATGAGTTAGAGAATCTGGTTTATTCCAGCTTTCAGTGAACTTTTAGCCAAATAGCTTCCAACTCCCAAGCTTTACAAAGAAAACCAGCGATACCTGAGGTCACAACTAAAATTTAATTCAGACCACTTGTTTTAAGTTCCATTTAAAAAGCTCATAATTTTTTTTATTAAAGGAAAAGGTATGTTTTCATTCCACTGGACTGAATTTAAGGAGTTTTGATATGATTCTCACAACTTAAGCCAAGATTTATCATTATTTTCAACTCAGGCTGGTTGCTCACTGAATCAAAGCACTGTTACTGGAGAAAGTGCAGAGAGCACAGGACTCTTCTATCTTAAGCAAAGTCACAGGTCTGGCAAACAAAAACATTTTCCAGAATAACTTCAGGTACAGGATTGAAACCTTATCTTGGAAATATTTTTTTTACTATTGGTGTTACTTACAGCAGGAATAAAAACAGGGTCAAGGAAAGGAGATCATTGTTTTCCTTAACCCTAAAAGCTGCCTGCCCTGAAGAGAGAGGAAACAGTTAATGCAGAGAAATAAAACCATAGGCTTTGCAATTTGTATATGAATGAAGTTGCTGACTGCTCCTTCCCCTAATGATTCTGTTGAAGCCAGTGGAACTCCTAGCAGGTAATGGTATTACATCTGATTCTGACTCTAATTAAGGATGTCACATTCTGAGCTTTTTGGATAAATGCAAATGTTTATAAACCAGATTTTGTGCTTGTTTTTGAAAAAGTCATAGAATCAGAGAATATCCTGAGTTAAAGGGGCCCACAAAAATCCAGCTTCTGGCCCTACAGAGAATAGCCTCAAGAATCACCATGCACCATCTTCAAAGCATTAGGAAAATTTCTTCACTGAAAGGGTGGCCAGGCATCAGAACAGGCTGCCTAGGGCAGTGGCTGAGTTGCCTCATTCCTGGAGGTGGTCAAAAAAGCTGTAGACCTAGTGCTTAAGGAAATGGTTTAGTGGTGAACCTGGCATTATCAGGTTAATGGCTGGACTTGAGGATCTTAGAAGTCTTTTCCAAACTTTATGATTCTATAATTCACAGGAAATTGTTCTTTTGTTAATGCTCTCTCCTTTCTATCTAGGAAAACAATCAAAGTCTCGTTTTAATTCAGGGTAACCTTTTCCCAGTGCCTTCAGGGGTTTTGGTTAAGAACTATCCTTGACTGAGAGAAGCTGGTCTTGAATTCAGCTCCCAAGTTTCTTCGTCCGTTTCCTGGGGACATGAATGCTTGTGGATGGTACTTAACTTACACAGAGCATGCCCTTTTTACCTCTTAAGCATAAATTACATCATATGCAGAGGTGTGAGATCTTTCTTGCAGCAGTAATCTCACAAGTCAGTGCTAGGTACGGTGAGAATAAAGTCAACAGCAATTCTCATTTTTAGGTAAAGAAAAAACCAGGTTCCAATAAGAAGTATATAAATACTTGCATCCTTTTCCTTCATTAATCCTTTACATCAAAGTGGATTTTGACTTGTTATCAGGTAGTAAAAGATATGTAGCTCTAAAAACAGATGGCAATCTTTTCCCTTGTAAATTAGAGGCCTGTTTTCAGAATACATTGGATTGTATATTTGTACGGAAAATTAATTTTATATTTGGAAAAATAATTACTATATCATTGACTGGACAAAAGAGCGGGCTCAAAAATTCTAAATAGTTCACAACCAACTCATGCTGTTTCTATTACACAATACAAGGCACATAAAAAAGCAAAAGCTTTGTTTAGTGATTTAAACATATTTTGGCTCAAGATTATTGGTTTCCAACTTGCTGTGTGGGTGGTCTAAAGCTATGTCAAAAGATATTATATTTCCCTTAAAATTTATGCACTCTTCTCTTTTATAAAAGATAATTATCTCTACTAGGCAAAGGTAACCTAGCCTAATTTTGTACAGAAATAAAACAAGGGGTATTAAAATCTGTGTTTGTGGAGATAAAACATACATTCCACAGTCCTTAGAATCTCTCTGTTCCTGTCTCTGTCACCAGCAACCTAACTTCTTAATTTATCTACCCAATATCAGGATTTTCTAAATTACATTAAACGAAGGTGATTATCTATATGATGAAATAATGCTTTCCTTTGAAAATATCTCTATGCTCCCTGTTCTGCCCTCTAATCATTGCAAAGAAGAAGTAAATTACTTTTCTTTTTGTGTGTGTGTGTGGAATGCCACATTTCCTTCTGTAGGGAGATTTTTGATTTCTGAGGTGTTTTCCAATGAACCTTCCTTCAGAGAGCTGATCTTGTATCTGGGGAAGGCATTGTAGGCTATTCGGCACTCTAAATCTGGTGACTGAAGGGCATTCCTGTCATCTCAAGAAAGCAGCACAGTGATGCGTGTGTGTGAGTAAACGGAGAATTCCCTGCAGGACTTTTGAAGCAGAGCATTCATCTTCTCTTGACCGTCCTGGTAAAATACACTAATCAGGTCCAGCACCCTGAAAAAACATCTCTGTGATACAACCCATCTGCCAGGCAAACCAGAAAGTTGTCCATGACACCGTCCAACTCAGTAACTTTTACAGATTATTTTCCACTCACCATTAAGAGCATTCCTCATGTCGTAGATCTTCCTGCTTGACTTCCTTCAGTACTCAGCAGTGGTCCCACCAGAGGAAAAACCTCTCTCCACCAGTGCGTGCAACAGCAGGGTTTTGAAAATACCGAAGTGGGCCTCCTTACTGGAGAGGGGCAATTTCAATATTCTTGCAATGTTTCTTTTCAAGTTCTTGCTGTTGTGGAGGTAGGATGCTACCTACTATTTTCCTGGTTGAATTAGATTTCAGGGATTTTTTTTTTTTTTCTCTCCTTCAGAAACCAATGTGCAATCATCAACCACTTCTTAAAACCCATTATTCCATCTAACATCTGGAGCAAGTGTTGTTAGTGGAAAGGAGGCTTGAGACAAAAACAACATGAAGGCGTCTTCATTCTTAAGTGCAGATAGGCTATGAATGCTGTTGCTTTTTGTTTGACAATAAATTTAGAAAAACAAGGAGAAAGTACAACAAAAGAAATTTTTTTCCTGCCCTTTGTTATACTTTATGTATGTATGTATGTATGTATACATGTTTAAAATAGATATATATATATGTATAAAAGACAGGCTCTCACTGAAGCAAAAGTGATGATTACTTAACCAGAAACTGGAGCTTGATTAGGTTAATATTAGAGGTATCCTTAATTGCTAACATACATACATACATACATAAATGATTGCCAGCTAAAACGTCTGAAATTATTAAGACTTTTATTGTAAGGCAGCTCGAGAAAATGTGACACAATAAGTGAAATACTGTATTAGCAAGTAAGATAAAGAGATAAAAGTCTTAAAAAAATAAACCAATTGATCCTTACAAAGAAGATATAGGGATTTCTAAAACAAATATATGATAAGGGTAGTGTTAATGGAAACCTTCTGTACTAAATAATGGTTCTTAAAATTTTATGCATGCTGTACATAGTAGGTTATGATTTTTTAAATTTTTTTTTTTATTATAAGCAAACAAATATATTTATCTTGGAGCAATGAGATTAAGGAGAATTACCTAAAAGTTTATTTTTTGTTTCAGGTGAATATTTTAACTGATAGATGGAAAAAGGGTATTTCTCCTCTTCAGTTTGTGAGATTATATTAAAGCAGACCATTGTTTTTCAGTCTATAAATGTACATGTTGGGGAATGGGGAGTGCTGTGGTGTGTTTATGAATTAAACTGTCTATGTACGTGTCTTGTAGCCAGGCTATAACAAAACTTGTCATGCCAAATCTTGAGATTTAGCTCATCAGTAAGGTTAAGGAGAGCATTGCCCATAAAGGAATTAGGGGATAAACCCACTGAAACTGACATCAGTAGGGCTCAGAAGGCCATTTCTCTACAGAAATGTTTGTAGAAAACATTTTTCTATTTTCAAGCTTTATCTGAAAATAGAATTTATTTGGAAAGAAGGCCACGATTTTTCTGTTTAGCTGCAGAGGAATTTCTTAGTGAAAAAAAAAGTCTCATTGGGAAAAAAATTGATCCCTTTTAGTATGAGACTTTTCTTTCACTTTTGACATTAGAGTGCTTTTTCTCTTTATTTTTTTTTTTTTTTCTTTAGAGCAGATGTGGGATTCAGGGGCTGGAGAGTGGGAGTTGTGAAGCAAATGGGATATGGAGGAGTGAGGCAGGTGAAGGGCTATGGGTGAAGGTGAAATGTTCTTTCAAAGCTCTTGGTCTTCCATCTGCTTATCCTTAAAACCATAAATATGGTTTGCTAGCTGATTTAATGCTTCATGCATTTTGGGCTGGTGTGAGGGACTGAAATGTTAATTGGTAATGACTCAAACAGTTGGCCATTTGCAAAAGCAGAGGGTGCTTTTCTGGGGCCAGGATTGCAGCCCCCAAACTGAAAGGGAGGAGGAGAGGTTTTTGTAGGTAGTGGTGAAACCTTTGATCCACATAAGACAGAGGAGGTGAGCATTGGAGGCTCTGGATTTTGAACCAGATAAGGGAGGAGGCTGATGAGAAGCAGATCCGTCTGAGGTGGGATAGTGCTTTTTATCATGCCAATGTCCTCCCTTACACAACTGGATCAGTTGTAAAACTTCCCTCCTCCCCTCCCTTCCTGCCCCAGAGAAGGTCACATTCATGTGAAGGCCTGAGGGTAATTCATCCCTTCAGATGGGGCATAACTGGCTCAACTGCGCTGATCAGAGAGGCAGCCCTCAGGTATTAGAAAGGGTCATGAACTATCAAAGACCCCCAAAGTGCCCCCAGACTTCACTCCTGAGCCTTTCGCCAGAGGACTGCACAAGATTCGCTGTGTTACAGCAGAAACCCAGTGTTGAAATAGAGAGAGTAAAACTCCTTCCGCCCGCCCAGGGAAGGTACCTGGGAATTCCACCTAAACCTAACTGTATGCAAACCAATTGAACTTTGTGTTTCAAGCACTTTCCCCAGACCCCAGTGGATCAAGACTGTGTCCGTCACCTCAACCGATGGACATTGGAATTGCAACAACTAAGTCTTGTCACTGAATCCACAGGGGGTGATATATTTCCACTCCACTACCTACTCTTCTCATAACCTGTCTTTCTTTTTCTGACTTTTCCTAATATATTCTCTTAAGTGGTATTTTCATACTTTTATACTGCTATATTACTATAGATAATAATAATAACCAAAATGGCTATGACATACCTGCTTCCCATCGCAAGCAAATTGTTTTAAAAGAAACCTTACCTATATGTATATGCAAACACTGGCAATTCAGCGTCATTTCACTCTAATCTGCCCCAAGGGATCTAGTAACAAGAACCACTGTTTCTTCACCTTCAGGGCAGGTGGTCAGATATGGTTGGGCCAGCCCTTCTGGGCGTGCTGCAGGTCCTGCAGCAGTAGCTTCCGAACTTCTTGGTCCACGGAGGAGCGCAGCTTTCCCTGGTAGACTGCTGAGAGCATGGAGTTTGGTTTTGAATGTGGGCACTGATCCCTTGGAAAGGAGATTTAGGAAAAAGAAATGAAGAGAAATTAATTTATGCATGAACTCTTAAAGCAATAATGAATACTTCACAGTTGTCCTGCACAGTATTCATTTACAGATATAAAAGACTCAATGCACTACTAACACTGGTATTTCAGAAAAGCCATGTATTGTTACATATATTAAATTTAAAGTTTAAATTTAAAGTTCTCTTTTGCCATCGCTGTAAATACATAGATGTCTATGCACATGTACAGACACCTGTCCATCAGTCTTTACAAAACACATACCTACAAACAAACATTTTCTAAATAATTTTCCACATTTCCAGTAAGACAATATTTATCCTGGGAATTCAAAATAAATATCTTTTTTTTGTCCTTTTTCCCCCTTCCTTTCTCTAGTTCAATATCTGTATTAGAACGTGATAAATACGTAAAGAAATAATACTCCCTGAGAGTCTATATGGTACGTGGAGATATGTAGAAACAATGTGATCTAAACAAAATTTCCATTTATTTTTCTTCTCTGTGTAGATAAAGACCAGACAACTCTGCTCTGTCAGTGCTTATTTTGACCCACCTAGAATTTATCTTTAAAATTTCTTTTACTTTTTAATCTTTCAATTACTACCCTCTCATTTAAATTTCAAATGTCATTTGATCCTCCAGGTTTTGAGAAACTGCTTTTTCAGTTTATCCAGACAACCTTTGTTTTCATGTATGCCAGATGTTTGCTATTCTAGTGCATCACTTTGCATCTTTCTTCACTAGTGCTCACTTCACAGCCTATTTCATGCATCTCCCTCCCTGTGTGCTCACATTGTATTTTGATATCTTGCTCAGTGCTTTTGTGAACTTAAATAAACCCATTTTTAGTGTCAGAACTTCTCCCATGGTGTGACTGTGGTCCAGACCTTGCCTTTGGATGTGTGTGCCTTCATGTCCCTTTGTTGTCAACAGGAACTTCGCATGCATCATTGGCAACATTTTTACTCACAGACTTTGTTTGGAGAAAAATGTAGATCTACATACACTTTGCCACTGTCTGTGTGCAATACTCTGTAATACTTGTGGCGTTTGTATTTTCTAGAGAAGTGCATCAACACATGCCCACATGTTTTATTTGCAGCCTAACAAAGTTGAATATGCAGTAAAAGCATTTTTCATGCCCACATCAAGGAGCCTTTATTCAGGTGGAGCACAGAGAGAAGTAATTGGATTTTTTGCTGCATAAGGATTCATTTGCTTGGGCTGGATCTATTTGCATAAAAGATAAGACTCAGGGAATACAAGAGATTGGATTCGAGCATTACAGATTTATGTTGTGCATCTCTTATGAGAGTTACAGAACTCAAACATAATAATATTGGGGTTTTTGGTTCAAGGGGTAAGATTTCAAGACTTGAAATGTAGTTTCCACCGCAAGGAAACTGAATTTACCTTCACAGGGCAGTGTGTAAAGGCGACTTCTTCCCTTGGCCAAATGCAAAAGTGTTTCTTATATCTTTCCCTGGCTTATTTTCCTCTCACAACCAGGCATTTGTGTTTGCGGTCAATCCCCATTGAACCCATATGACTTCACCCTACCATGAACACCACACCCTGAGACAGCCTCCCAAGCCACTATGTAGAGCAGCTTTCTCACTCCTGCTGTTTGTGCTCAAATGAAAAGTTTTCACTGATATTACCGTTACTTTCACAATTACCTTCTAGATAATTTTTTTTTTTTCTGTTTTTGAGATAATTTCATGTGACTTAAGGTCCCACAGAGTAAATGGAGAAATCAGTAATAACCTCACACTGAGACAAAGTTCTCAATCATCTCTGATACAGTTTGCATTATTGTCGAGGAAAGTAGACTATAAGAAAAACATATTCCAGACATGATACAAAAGGCATTTTAAAATTAAATAATTACATTAGCCATATTTGAAAGTTAAAAATGGCTTCTTTGAGGCTCTTGTAGCTGATGGTACAAAAGATAATTAGGTTGTGGAAGCCAATACTAAGAGAATTTCACTATTTGGAAGTTTGAGTAACATAAACCAAACAGTGCAGATATTCTGGCTTTGCGCAAGGTACATAATGTCATATTCAAGAATATCTCTACAGTTGTATTTTGCGTTTTGGAGAGGTGCCAGGGAGATTTTTAAATTATCTAAGTTTTGCCTCTTCATTTCCTTTCTTTACAGTATACAGTATATGCCTGTGCTTTTTGATCTTTAAACAACAAAAACAATATGAAAAATAGCACAGGGGCACAGCTGGGTACCAAATAACTATGTTTACTAAAAATATACAAACATTCGAGGCCTGGTTATATACATATATTACTGCTCTGGCTGTTTGCTGGTGGCTCTGGATTGACGAGCGCACTGAACGGTCTAGGAGGTTTGCAAGCTGTTTTAGGGGAAGATACTCTCTGCATATACACTGTACGGAAAAAAAATGACATCTGGGACTGTTATAGTTCAATGGGATTTTTCTCTCATACATGAACTATGTCTTTCTTATGTTGTTTATATGTGGGAGATGCATACACACACACACACACACACACACACACACACACACACACACACACACATGTATCATATACTTACCCTGTTGAGGATCATCAGATGAACACATTGTAGGCATGGCTACCTGAACCTTGCCTGATAAAATTCATGATCTTCCCAAAAATCCTGCTTTTTTAAATCACATTTTCTCACTGTAAGTAAAATACAATTGTCACTGAGACTACCTTAATAAGAAAACACTATGAGGCACTTGAAAATGAGGAAATAGCATAAAAAAGGTGCCCAAGCTTTATTATTTGGTTTTAAATTGTATGATCACATCCTAGTTTTTTCAAAGATGACTATCTCATTTAGTGACTGGAATGGTTGCTGATTAATGATGAGTTATTATCTGATATTTTGCTTTCTTTCTTCTATGTGTCAGCCTTTGCTTTGTATAAAGCTTTACTTTAAAACTGCTGTGATTTATTTCTTAACATTTTCCTGTGTGGATCTCATCACTGCTTCATGAAAAAGAGGGATAAAAAGCTGTAACTAATAATCCCACACAAACACACATGAAAAAAGAGATGCCCAGGCAGATAGGCTGTTTTCCGTTGTTTTAGTTCATTTGATTTTACACAGGAGTTCAAACAGCTTTCACAGAATTCCTTTGAGTTTCCTTTCTGGTCCCTTGAGCTGTAAAATAGGCTTGTGATTTTATATAAATTTGTATACACTTTCCCAGAAACAGTCAAAGTCATACACGTGATTCAAATGCCAACCTTTGTCAAATTTCATTTAAATTCCATAGAAACAAATTCAGACTGTTCAGAGAAAATGCTGTGGTGATTTCTTTGTTAGAAAATGAAACAAAATAAGGCAATTTTTTTCAATAGCCCCATCTCAGATATGGCTAATGAAATATTCTGAAATATTCTGAAGCATTCTGAAATATTCTGAAATATTCCCAAATTCTAGCATAACATTTAGAAGAGTTCCACTCAGATGATTAATTTTTAAAAGATTTTAAACAGTGAAACTGACAGCCTGACAGTAGAAAATGTCAATAAACGGAAAAAGAGCATCATTGTAGAATAAGTGCTTTTATAGTCAACCTGCAAAACTGAAAATCAGCCCTTAAAGGAATTTAATGTCTTAGAGCACAAAGTGATTTGATCCTTTGCATCCTCAGAGCTTCCCTGTGCTCATTCCCATGCTCTTACTTTGCTGTTGTGAGTTAAATGGCTGAGAAAAGGCAGGACTTGACTCCAATTGTTGTGGCACATCTGTGTTTTATTACACACTTTACGAGTCTACACTCAGAGATGCACTGCATCAAAAGATTAATGGTTATGGTTTTAAGATTGCATACACTGAATTATATTGTTCTGTAGTGCTGGTACAGCGTCTGTATCTGGTCTCCTCAGACTTTGCTTACATCTCTTGGGAGGATTTAATAATGTAAAACTAAAATAAAAAAACAAGCACAAAAAGAATCAATACTCTATATGTTCCTGAGTCCTTATCTATATTATGCTACATCTCTAATTGTACCAAGCTAAGAAAGAGTAAGTATTACTGATTGTCAAATCGGATTCCTCTTGCAGATTTTTTTTCCCACAGCTTCCTGATTCTAAATCCCAGATTAAGTGAACAGTGTAGGATAAATTTTCTTGATCAAATTAAGTTATCAGACTTTGGTTTTGAATAGGTTTTAATGGTAGCGTGGCAAATAGCTTGTGTCATACAATACATAAGTGTTTCAAGTTTTAAGAAGATTAAGGGAGATGCATGAAACCTTTGATTCTAGATAGAAAAAATATAAATGTGAAATGTTTTACAGTGAAACTATGGAACAGTATTTTATTCACTGGGGAAAAAAAGGAAAAAAAGAAGAGGAAGGATGGTTGCATTTATACATATGAAAAAAATTATTTTTTCAGGTGAGGTTCTTGTGTCATATGAACAAATATGGTGGTGTCTTTTGTTGGTTTTCAGAGCCATGAAGACTTTCAGTTGCTTCAGGTTGGATGTAAACTGTAGGTCTCAAGAGGCATTTTAGCCCTAAAGAGCTCTGTTTCAATCAGTGAGTAAAATACAGTTAATGCATAGATGATAAGTCATTGTGGCTTAAAAGAAGTTAATGTGTAGATACTGAAATGACTGTGGGTATCACTTGTGGTATAAATTAAAGACCCCAAACACCTAACTCTACTGCATCTCTACTGGAATCCTAATAGGATTTCAGGCCATTTACTGGAATAAATGATTTGACCTACAAGAACACGACTGCCAGTTGAGCTCAGTGCTATTTGATACTGGAGCCTGAAATTCAGTTGCTTAATTTTAAATAACAAAATTAAGAAAATTTGCAGTTCACACGTACATTTCAGTGTTAATGAATAGGGGAGGTGACTTTTGACATTCACCTACCTCCAAAATTTCTGCCTCATGCATCTCCATCCTGAAGTCTCTTCCGTCTGGTTATTGAATATACACAGGATACAATTAACAAAGTATTCTCTGGCAGTTTGTCAGGGGAAAGCCACGTCTGCTGAGGAGGAGTCAGAGTTATTGAATTTACAGACGTAAATGAAATGAAGTCAAGTACTACAAAATGTGAGGAGAAAACCACAGATAATTTCACATTCTCCATCCAATTTCTTATATTCTCTGAAACTTTTTATTTCTTAGTATTTCTTATTTCAAGCCTCCTAATAAGCCCTGCCAGGTACATGGGTTTCTTAACTAAAAGTGTACTGAATTTTTTTGCAGGATATTATGCTCACTTAACATCATGAAGAAAACCTTTTCTTTTTCAAGAAAGATAATGTCACATTCACCTGGTTTTGTGTGGCCGTCATTGTGGTATTGACTGTAATTTGCAAGACAGACATCTCAGAAGGCTCACATTGAGGCTTGAGGGAGTAATTTGACATGAAGTGGAAGAAGACATGGGGATGGTCATAAGTGAACGTCCTCTGTGGAGCTCAAATTTGTGCTGCTCACACATGTTAGCAGGCTAATTTCTCGTTGCTTTCACTCAGGCAGTGAAATTCTGAGCTCAACAGAATCATCCTACCTGTGGGACTGATGACATGGCACCTAGAGCACTGTGCTGTGGTGCCTCGAGGACATTCCCACCACAAAATGTCCCACCCGAATCCCTTCCGATTGCTAATGAGTGAGTCTTGACCCACTGTGTCCTGCTTGCTGGAAAGGGTTGCCCTCATGCAGACCACTCTCTTCAGAGCTGAACTCAGTGACCAACTCAGAATACTCTGTGATTCTGTGACTGCATTTCCTCTTTCTCCATCTCCTGTGTGACCTTTGGGTTGGGGGATGCTGGTTCAATCTCTGACTCTGTCAGAGCTTGCCTGCAAGACCTGAGGAGTTGTGCTTTAACATCTGATCTCTAAAATTGTGATAATAGTATTTTCCTCTCTCAGAGGAGTTCAGTGATGATAAATCTATGAAAGACTTCAGAGGTTTTCTGGTACTACAGAAGCAGATAAGTTTCAAAAATAGATTAAGAGACAAGGGTTTGGGTTTTTTTGTATAAGCTCCATAATAGTGAAGCATTCAAACTTAAAACTTCAGAATCTCAGCTTTCTTTCAGAAAATCAAAACAAAATAGTAACACATTTTGCCTCTAATAAAACATCACTTTTTTCCACTTTAATTCCATTCTTTCTTCTGATGTATACTATAACATGATATGGAAAGAAGATATAGAACCCCAATAATTTCAAACAAGAATGTAATCTTTTTACAGGAAGCGTTGATTTATAAAGCCAACTCCCTGAGGTACAGGCAGGTTTATCATTCTGCTATAAATGTCTGAATGCATAATAGAATGCAGACTCTAATTTCTATAATGTGTTTGGATGATACATTGCCCATTGAGAACTGCAGTGAAGCCAAAGTAGAAATCTCAAACAAATTCTTCTGAAATTTTGGTCTTCTAATGCATTATTAAGGAATCCAGATAACAGGCAAAAAATGCTGCACAACCTTTGAAGTCTGAAGGGGGTTCGTAAGTTAATATTTGACTACAATTTAGTCTGTAATAATAAAGTTGCTTTTGCCTTCAGGCGGTTACAGGAGTACCAACAAAAATGCAGACCCCCAATGACTGACACTGGAGTCAGCTTTTCATGGTAAATAGGAATTATTTATGATTATGATATTGTTATGTTTGACTCACAGTGTACATAGACACTCAACAGGTCGAACAGAAAGATAACAAAGGCTTGGTATGATACTTAATTGAATGCACACTTTGGAGCCTCTATTTTCCCACTGAAATGATTTGTACAAATAAATCTTGATTATGCCTGGATTTACACCCACTATTAGAAACCCATCCAGATAGCTTTTTTTTTTTTTTCCATTTTCTTTCCTTTCTTTCTTTTTAAGTGCTGAATTGTTTCAGCTATTTCAAACAAAAGAAAGTAACTGGTTTTAATTAAAGCACAGCTAGGATATAAAATGTATAAGTCTTATAAAAGTGCCTGGAAAAGACTATTACAATGTATAGACACTATTCCTTTGTTTCCAGCTCTTGTGATATTCTCACAAGAGTGGTGACATTTGGTGTTTTTCTTGAAAACTAAAGTTCTGCACGTACTTTAGTATTTTAACAACCTCAGTTTCCCTTAAAAACAAAAAATACATAGTACTTTTGTTAAATGAGAAAAATTTCAAAATTTGATCTCATGTGTACCTTAAAATATGACAAAGACAGAAGACAGTGAAGAGAAACCAGCACTCAATTTTGCTTTTAAAAAGATCATTCTTTTGAGGCTATCTCATGATTTATGGGGCCTGATTCATGACTTTGGAATGTCAGGGTTTGGCCATACTGCCTGCATTGTACAATTTTAAATGATCTCAGCACCCATGAGTAGTTCACCGCCTTTCAGTCTGCTGCTGTCCTTAACGCAAGTAGTTAACAACAACAACAAAGACTTTAAAATAAATTCTCTCACTTAAGGAAAAATTGGATCCTTCAAGCAAACATCATTGTGATGGGGAAAATAATTGTCTTTATGTAGGCAAGATGGTCTTGAATTCACTTGGCCACTATTGAGTGAAGTGCAAAGATTGCAGCCATGGTGTGGGAGCTGGAGAAGTATGGACAGAGTAGCACTGTCCTGAGAGAAACAGCTCTTCTTTTGACCACTGCAAAATACCCCAGATGCAGACCAGATTTGACACAAGGGTCATGCTTGGCCTTGCTAAATAACAGAGTCAAAAAAAAAAAAATAAAAAAGAAATCACACATTCCATCACACAGTGCAATGTCCATATCTTGTTGCCTCTTGGAAACAACTTTTTAATTAAGAAGGACCAAAGCAAAATCTGGTGTAGGCAGGGGGACTGAGACTGCAAGATATTTCTTTCTTTGTTTCTGTCTGTATCTCACCCTTCTGTACTTCTGTGCTTCACCCCGGCAACCGACTAGGGGTTGACAACACAATCATCAGTTGACAGCTCTACCCTGAAAGTTAAACTTACATAAATCTGAAATAAATCTGATGTCCACTGGTTTAGAGGCTGGCATTTGGAAACAGTCTTAGAAATGAACTGTAAATGCAACTATCCTCTCTATTAATTTTACTATTACTCTGGTTTATTGTAAAGAATTAGCTTGCCTCTTAGGCACAATGTTTTATTTAGTTCTTGTGTTTTGTCCCTTAAAATACCGTTGTTTGGTGACCTGACTCACATGTGTCATCAATGGTAGATCTCTCTATAGAAAATCTGACAGGTACATTGCACCCCAGAATGAGCAGAGTTCTCATGTTCATTACTGTGCAAGGAGATTTCCTTGCACGTTCATGTGCAAATCAGAAAAAAAAAAACAACAAAACTCTGTGGTTTGGAAATTTTTTGATCTTGTTAATGACTGGAGGAGGAAGGAGGAAAGAAAAAAAAAAATAAAAAAGAAAATTATTGCTATGATGTCATGAAAAACCTCACAACCTAGGAAACAATCCATAAATTCGAGAAAAGTAAAGGGCAATTAACAAGTCTGGGAGAATGGGCTGAAAAACTCAGGCCTTCATGGTTCTGAACAAAACCTGAGATTGTTGCCTCTGTCTTGTGCTGAGGTAGAAGAGATGGGTAATAGGCTCTCAGCTTACAGTCCAGAAATTGCTGGCTTTAACCTACAAGTCCAAGAATCACCCTAACCATTCGCTAGTATGGTTACCAGAAATACATCTTCATAAAGAAGTTTGCTTTTAGAAAGTGCCCAAATATTACTTACTTTAAGATACCACCATAAATATTGTATTATCTC
Source organism: Dasyornis broadbenti (assembly GCA_013397935.1). Taxonomy (NCBI): domain Eukaryota; kingdom Metazoa; phylum Chordata; class Aves; order Passeriformes; family Dasyornithidae; genus Dasyornis; species Dasyornis broadbenti. Next base: position 996,524 of record VZRN01003577.1, on the reverse strand, counting down.
TTCCCTTAAAATTAGATATCAACTTCTATGTCACTTAGTAGTAGAAAAGCTGTGCATTAAAGATGGCTTTTTTCTTAAATTCCATTTCATATTTGTGTTACTGATTTCTTGCCATTATAGAATTTTGCACATCATCTGCCTTGTATTTCCTGTTTTTTTGTTGCATGGTAACTGTAGTTACACTGAGCTGGTACAGAAATTCTGCTACATTAGGAGAGTAAAGATTCATATTTTCAACAGAAACAGGAAAGACTGAACAAACACAGAGTTTTCAGCTGGTAGCTCCTCTTCAGCTTTTAGGTTTTAATCTCATTACTGAAAGAAAATTAATGTTTAATAAAACAGTGGTATTGGACTATAGTTAAGTGCTGTTCTGCTGGTTTGCAGATGATGTGTACTTGCTAGCTATTTCAAAATGAAAGAAAACATTTTCCGTATGAAGGTAATGCTCTTTGAGAGTAGGGTTTACTAGTAGAAAATTTATTGCTACGTAAATTTACTGGGTTTTGAGCATGCATTTTTTCTTAATTGACTGTTGTCTTGAATGGTGAACTACTTAATCTAAGACAGCAGTGAGGCATGTCTCCATCTCACCCATTCCACCACCTTACCCTTCCCTCTTGCTCACAGTGTGTAAGCTCCTGCAAGTGGTCAAGGCAAGAAAAAGCGAACTCATCCCTGATGTGTCGCTCTCAATTGGTTGTCAATGACACAGCATCAAGACTTGGCCCCTGTTTTGATCTTTGGTAGTGAAGCAGCATCCCTGGGGACAAAGCTGAAAATTATCTCTGATTTGTGTGTGGCCTGGGTTGCAACTCGTGCTGCAACTCTTCTTGGATCCCAGTAACAGCACCCATGCATACTCTGCTGAGCAGACCCTTAAACAGTAAGAAAAAAGAAGAAAAATCAAGTCCGTATAGTCTGTTTATATAGCCCTAGAGATTCAGATAAAGAAAAACAAACATAACCTTTTCAGCTGTTCCTCACAAGGGAAAAAGAAAATGAAACATTTGATTATAATTGTTTTAATGAGCTTTGATTCAAAATGAAGTCATAATGGTCTGGTTAAAAAATATTCTGTTAATGAGCTTATATTTCTATCAAAGTGTGCAAGATGCAAAATTCTCTGAGGATAAAATTAAATAGCAAGCAATATTTATTTGCTGATTAATAAAATCCTGCTGTTCCTTGAAAAAAATTAGTATTAGTGATAGTAGTAACAGCAGCAGCAATAGTGATAGCAGTGAGATTGGTAGCAGCATAGTAATTATAATCTAACTGGCTGGTCTACCTTAGGTTGCACCTTGGAGTTACAGAACTGATACCAAGAATACCTACTCCTGCAGATCTAAAACATGATCATAGCCGTGTAAAACTCAAACTTGACTGCAGGTCACCTTTAAATACTGTAATTACCTTTCCATCATTTTTTTTTATTTTTTTTTTTTAATTTTAGGCTGCTGTTTTTTTGGAAAGATACACAGGATACCTACGGTGTCAGTAACTGCAAAAAAAAAAAGGGAAAAAACCAGAAAGAAAAGGAGACATGGAATGCGTTAACTAAGGGAAGCAGTGAGGACTACCAGTGAACAGCACTAGCTCTGATTACGGAACTGTGTACTTTACATTTTATGGCATTACACAGTCTGGAATGTAGTTTTCTGTGTCACATACTCCAGTCAGTAACCAAGCTGCCTCCTCTAATGTTTTCCTGTTCATGTGCTGCAGGGGCTAATAGGAAAATATGAGAAAATGCAGGAATATATTTCATTCTGACTCAGAGTATTTTTATTCTGATTCAAATCTAATTCCTTTCAAATCTGAATACACATTCTTCCCTTAAATTTCCATGTCAAGATATTTCTGAGCACTGCCTTGTGCAGCACATTACCTCTTCAGAGCAACCACTTATTCTCATGTCAGTTGATTTGCCTAATCAGGCTCTGGTTAAACAATGCGACTTGTCTCATGCAAAGAGACAGCTACAATCTGTTGTGTTTGTAGTTCCTGTTTCAAAAGGAAAACAAAAAGCCAACATTAGCAGAATGGATTTCAAGACCAACTCTTAATTACATTAAAAAATAAAATTTAATTAGTGGAATGCAAGGAGAAAGCAAAATTATATAGAGAGCTCCATGAACACAGTAATTTTACAGAGGTATCAGCTGTAAACACAAAAGGATGGCTGGATTACACAGACAGAAGAAACCCAGAAAACCTTATATAATGGGAAAAGTATTAAATTGACTTAGCTTCACTAGATGGTGAATCTCTATGATTAAAAAGATTGTAACCCATGTTAAAAATGTAGGTCTGTTGCTTTGGGGTCTTTTTCATCCAATTTATTTCCAGACATATTTCTTTAATGATATATATGCATAAATTTACAATGAGAGTTACCTACACAAAGGAAAGTGATGCTGAACCTTAGGTCTGACATGTGCGTATCTTTGTTCCAGGCTTCTTAAGTCAAGAGAAAGCACATTTGCAGGAGAGCTTTCTGACAACCTGCTGGGCTTGACTTTTCCTTAATTACTGTTTTTTTGCAGTGTCTGTTCCTGTTTGTTCCTTGGCAGAGAAGAACTTTGGGGTTTTTTTTTTTTGTTTTGTTTTACTTTTTGTGTGTGCATCCATATCACCTTCACCTTTTTCTTCTTCCCCCCACCCCAGAACATGTTGTCAGGACTATTTCTTCCCCCAGATTTAACCATCATTTAAAAAAAAAGAACAAACTGCTCCTGGAGTGATAATTCTACTTAGGAATGGATAGACTCTCACAAGCTTAAATCCTGAAAGGTACACGAAATGGTCTGCTTTAAACCACACGTTGCCATGGTTACATCCTTCTGCAGCTCAGATGAGGATGGGGGCCAATTATCAAGTTTTGTTTGCTTGATTTTAAGTAGTTTGTTACCTGGATACTCCATAAATAAGAAATCTGAAAAAAGACTTGTTTTCTTCTCCCTTAACTGAGGAAAAGAGAAAACAGTCATACCTACATGTTTAAAAAATCCAACAAAATTCAGATTCTTAGTAACAAGATAAAAGTACTTCTGAACTGTTTGCTTTAGGGAGGCTTGGCGAGAGGCCTGCAAAAAGGTTTTGCATGAGCATCATAACGTGAATTGTGGAAAATGCAATCGGTCACATAATACAACCGTAAATCATGGGCAGGTGGAGAGACAGGGTTAAATGGCACTGGTTTTTTATCATTATTTAGACAATGAGAGTGTTTTTCCGTGGGAATCACTTGGATTAATGAAAGAAAAGATCCTTTCTGCTGGGTTGAGGCACAGCGACTCTTAACTGATGTCATTCCTTCTCCTGCTTTTTAAAGATGTCTGGAGCAGGTTGTGTATGGTACCCTGTTCCTGTGCTTAATCAGAAGCTTTGGTAACAAGCTGAAGATGGAAGAGTGAATTTGGGTGGAAAAAGCAAGGGGAAACGACAGAGTTCAAATACTATCCTGTCAGCATTCCTAATAGTTTATGTGGGCAATGACAGAACAGTATTTTAATTTTTATCTGGATTCCTTTCTACTCATTTATTCCATCTCCTGCTTGTTATTGAAGTTTCAGATTAAACTTAAAGATATGAATGTATTGGCATAATAAATTTATAAGGGGATATTTAAAGAGCAAAGATTTGAATGACACAAATGATCTCAGTGTAGCACAGCTGAAGAAAGGATTTGTAGAGAGATGCTACTGCAGTAAAAAAATGACTGTTAGAATCTCCTTAATTAAAAAAAAAAGAAAGCCACCGACCTGGAATGCAATAGGCACAGAAGGTGTGTCATACAAATTTAGGCTTAGCTTTAAATTATTGATACTATTTTAAATAATCTTAAAAAAGGTTAAGAACAAATCGTTTAAAGAAGATATTGAAATGTAAACTAGCCTTTTGAATGTGGAAACACTGATATGTTAACAAAGGGACATGTATTTCTAAAATTCATCTAAAATTTGAATTGGGTTTCCTTCATCTTTATTTCGACAGTTATTTCCCCAAATGGCATGAAAAATTACGTTTAGACTGCATGGCCTTCAGATTTGCTGTTGTTTTTCCCTAGTGAATAGGACACATCTGTGTTAACAATGAAAGAATCTGACACTCTAAGGCAAAATCCTTTGGTTCTTCCTTTCTCAAATGAAAGGTGGTCCTGTCTATGAATCACTAGTTTACAGTTTGCTAAATTACAAAGGAGAATCAAAGAACATAATTTTTCTTTGTTAATTAAATGAAATTGATAACCACCAAGAATGTTACCAGTACAAAGCAAAATTCTGCATAGATCAGGAGAGTGTGTGAGTGAAAAAGTAATGAAAAAATGTGAGTGGTAGGATTTTGCAATTGTTACTTTTGTTCTGTAATCCTGATTGGCAATTTATTATAAAAATAAAAAAAAAAGTAAAAGAAATATTACCAGTCCTAGCCCTGTAATCTTCCTTTTAGATAGGTAGAAAATGTCAGAGACAGAAAATCTGCTGAAATGTTAATCTAAATAATTGCAGTTTGTGACAGTTCATATTTGGAAGCAGGCTATGGCACAAGAGCCCTGCTAAGATGCTTGGGGAAGGTGAAAGATAAGGAAGGGAAGGGGTTCCTGTAGGGAAGACATAGGTACTCAGGGAAGGAGAGCAGCCTCAGCAAATTTAGGGATACATTGGCTATGTGGTCACTTGAGGGAAATTTTTTAGCTGTAACTCCAGGCGGGGCAGCTCTCCAAGACATAAAATTTCCAAAATGGTTAAGTCTTTCCCACTTTCAATTTCAGCTGTCTCATGGAGCAGAGAGGTTTCTGCCCACTGCTGCATGTCCCAGCAGAATCCGAGTAAGCCCGCTGCAGAAGGAAATGTTATTTTTTTTTCTTTTGGGAAACAATGACAGAAGGACTCAGAAACAGTTGATGAAGCACTGAGGACAGTGGAAGAGGACAGGAATAGCCCTCCCCCACCCCGAGAAGAGTGACATGAGAGCAGACACACAGGAAAGGTGGGAGAGCTCTTGAGCAGTGCATGGTGCTGGGATGAGTGAGGACGCCATGGGTGATGACCATTTCTGGCTGTCTGAGCTGATAAGATGAGCGTTGCAGCTTAGTAACAGCTCTGGAAAGACAGGCAGACTGTGTTTTCGGGAGACTGGAGAGGGAATTAGAGAACAAAATGGTGATGGAACGCTGAAGGGGATTACGTTTTGGTGGGATGTTTAGCTCTTCCATGGGAAGGCAGAATACAACACACATTGTATCTGTGGGTAGGGACATACTCACATCTGTATATATACACATACACAGCTAACGTGAGTGGGTGGCTGAGACTGGGAGCCATCAGCACAATTATTTAATAAATTGGTTCTTCCTGCTGCTTCAGTGTGGACTTTTTCCTAGTAAAAGATTTAGGTTTTTTTCTCAGATTTGCCTTCATGTGATCTGCTTTTTGAAGAGAGGATGTAAGAAGAATATATGTTCAATTGCTGCAGCTGTAGAAAGGAGAGTCAGAAGAAAGAACCTTTATTCCAGTTACATGGCCTTTTTACATGGTGAATGTTCAAATGCCCTCAGCCAGGAATTTTTGTCATGGCATAAAGTAAGATTTAATTGTGAATACTGCCCTGCAGTTATGACAATACTGGTGGTTTTCATGCACCTTCTCTGTAAATAAACATAGACGTTAAATTAAGATTTATATAGTTAGTATTACATCTTTTTGCAAGAGATAAATATCTGTACTTTCTTTGTGATCATGAAATCAGCTGCGAAACTCTTTTGGGGCCAGATTTTTGCTTAGCAAGCTCAGATTCACTTTTAAGATTTGAGTTATCATGTAGATAATGAAATCACAAATAGCAAGGAGAGAGAAACTATATAATAAAGAAGTGAGCCAGAGGTATGGTTAGAGACTTCATATCCGGATGACCCCCTTCTGCTAGTCTAGCTTTTACAAAGTGGAAATACACACCTTACTTTCTCTTAATAACAAACAAACAAACAAACAGACAAAATCATGCTGCCTGATCAGGTGTTTGGCTTTGCAAGGAGAGGCACTTGTGGACCTGAGTTATTTTTGCAAAGAAGGAAGACCGAGTGTTTGCAGATCGTCAAGCATCAGGAAGTTTGTCCATCCTCCTGCCTAAGCCTGCTGGGTGGTGATAAATAGCCACTGTGAGGTGAAGGGGAAAGGGGGAGACACCAAAATCCTTAAAAGGGCTCGTGTCTTGGGGCTGGCCTGGGCAGGAATGGGAAGAAACCCATGCTTCACCCACGGAGGCTGCAGCCAGGATACAGCAGCTATCTCTGGGCCTTTCAAGGCTGTAGAGCAATTGCAGTGCATTCCTGGGGATTGCTGTGCTGGGCTGTGGGCAGGAGCCTCATGCCTAAATATTTTCTGTGGCTTGGCTGTTTCTTAGCTTATAGAATTTAGTCAGATCCTTGGCTTGCTCTGGATTAGCTTCACCTTTAAATCTGGCTTGGACAGCGCCAGTGGGGAAAACCAGATGTAACTTGTAATGGCATCAGAAGTCTAGGAACTCTGCAAATATGTAATTTTCTTGAAAAAAACAAAAAAACCTCCATTTTTCATAAAACTAATTTTAGAAAAGACTATTTACCTTTAAAAAGAAAAAAGTATTAATTTTCAGGGACGTAATTGGCATTTGATGGGCCAGATAGACCCCTGGGTGATATCATTTGAACTGGTTGTGTTTGCACCATGGCTTATTTAACCTAGAGTGTATGATAGCTGGATGTGTATGATAATCATACTGTTCTAAAGGAAAAGGACGTTGCAACACATACACATATAATTCTTCTAAATTTCTGTCATTATCTCCTGTATATTATGCTTGCACGTATACCAAGCTGTTAGTTGACTGATGATGTTAACAAGAATGTGGTTAGATTTTTTTTTGTCTACTAACCATATTCAGCTTTAAGCTCTAAAAGCTAAAATGGAAGCCTAGACGACCTGGCTTTCCCATGGTGATATAAGGGCTGGCTGATTGCTAGGGAACATTGCTGGATCTAGCTCCTCACTGATTAAAGAATACACCACACAAAATATAAGCATTTTTAAATTAATCGGCCTGTATTTTTGCTCTTACCCATTCACTTGGGACTAAGAAATACACCATCATTCCTTACAACTCTGGTCAGTGATAAACACTTCAAGGCTTGTTCTGAGTTCCTTACCTATTTCAGAAAGTAGTTAATGACTGCAGTTAATCTGATTTTGTTTGCTGCACTGCTCTTTGGGAGGTCTAATTCTTGCTTCTGATGTAATATTTCTCAGATGACCAAGGTATAACTGAGTGGATATAGCATTTCAAAGTTAACCATTAAAGGCTTACAAAATGGAGCAAGTCATTGAAAACTAAGGAAGAAAGAAAATAGTTAATTCCCTCTGTTTGCACACAACCCCTTCCTTCTGTAACCCAGCACTCTTCCCTGACCAAAATTATGGTTGTAGTTTTACTCTGTCTGCAATCCATATGCAAAGCTAAACAGAGCAAACTAGCTGCTTCACAGCAAAATTAACTGTGAAAGAACTTCTGTAATGCAAGTACATATCATTATCTGTATTAACATAATTACTGGCCCCCAGTGCTACAACTTTTGACACTGAATTAGTGTACCTGCTTTCATAACCTAGAAATGGGACAGAAATGCTTATAAATGCTTAAGTCACATGTTTGTGACTTTGTGGGAAGTATTCCTATACTGGTGCCCAGTGTGAAGGAGACACTTTTAAGTGTTGCTGGAGAGTGACTATAAGACAAGGCTTTTGAATATCTGTGAGCAGGCCGAGGCAGATTTCTATTTAGGAGCCAGACTTACTGATTTTCCAAACTACAACTCAGGTTGCCTGACATCAACTTCCTCATAACATCAACTCACTCTGCGTTCAGTACGTAAAATCATCCAGTGTGTCACATGGGAGGTCTATCCCTGAGCTGTAAGTGCTAATTAATGATGTGTTATTATCATGAACTTTTATTTTTAGGGGCAATTGTCTACATTACTCTGTAGTAGAGGTCCCTAGGCAGCGTTATGGGAAAAATGGAATCACCTAGACACGAATTGGGAGTGATATCAACAAAGGGAAAAAGCTCAAAGGTTAAAACATAAACAACATGGAGAGTGAACTTCTGATCCTGGTAGATATCTCTGTCAGAAGCAGGAAAACAGAGCAAATGTGCCCAAGAAGCGGGTTTGGTGGCTCTGAGGTCTTCTTAAAGTCTGGTATATCTATGATATTTTAATAATACTGATGATACTCGTTGTCAGTTTGTTGTCCTGGTATTGCATCAAGTAGCTGAAGAACTCTCCATGGTTTCCTGTCACCATCACATTAACGACCATTGCATCCATGACTGCTGACATTTGCTAAGGAAATGAGGGAAAGAGGATAACTCACTTACTGCCCTTGCCTCAAAAACAAATACAGCATTCAACAAATGTTGACTTTTATAATGCTCCTTTATATTTTCTAACATCCTTCAATACAGCATTAAAAATGTGTTTCACTGGAGAGTTAGTTCAACTGTTTTAAAATACAAAAAATATTTCAGAGATGTTGGTGTGTAGCCTCTGGTTAGTGAAACAGGCTGAGCAAAGAGCCTTCTTTCAGCATTGTTTTTGAGATATGGATCACTCGGGTATCTTTTCTGACAGATCCACTTCCTACAGCTGTCCTGGTATGTTTCTCTCTCATTGCTGTGATTTCAAGGCATGCATGATGTGCAGGTGAGCCAGCTGGAGGGGCACATAAACTGAGGGCTACCCCTGATCTCAGAGCGAATTACCCCGCTAAACAAATCCCTCCTGCTATTGTTGTGAACTGCAATAATTTTTCTCTATAGACTTCCAGAGCCATCCATAAAGTTTAGATGTGGGAAGTGCACTTGCCTTTCCATGTCAGTCTGTGCCACAGACCAGACCCTCTGCTTGCCCTGAACTCCAGGAGGAATACAGTGTTTCAAACTTTAGAAGGATGCAATTGCTTCTGGTACTGCAGAAGGATGGGGTTGTTTACATCTGCTTGTAAAACCACATAGAGCTCTAAAGATGGAATCCACATTAGGAGTTTACTGCTGTTAAAAAATAGGCATCAGCCAGACATACATAAATACAGGCTCTATGGCATTAGCTACAATCTTCTGTCTTGGATAATGAAGCAAACAGGAGTGTTGGGTGTCCTGAGGATTTGGTTACAGAGGGTGTGCATTGCATAATCCACAGCATTAGGGTTTATAGTGGTGGTGCAAGACCCTTTCAGCACATGATGAGAGAAAGCTGGTAATTACAGGGCAGCATTTCCAAAATTTGCGGGGGGATATACCAGTCTTTCAGAATTTGGTTTTTTTATTCAATTAGGTGAAGGATCCTAAGTGATTCATTGTCTTCTGAGACCTTATTCTGTCCTTGTGCATTTTAAACAGTTCTAAAGGAAAGTCACTGTTATCAAATGTCCTGTAGCTTCATCTGATCTTCTCCAATGTAACAGCCCTTCCTCACTGTCACAACATGAATTTCAGCCCAGCTGGGTAGTACTCTTTCAAGCAACAAAAATGCCTGAATGTCAGAAGTTCCTTCAGATAATAAACCCTGTGCCTTTAAGGGTGGTGCATTTGGCATTAAACAGACTTTTCAGCTAATGAGTTTCTTGTGTTACAAGAATAATGGCCTTTTTAATCTTAGCAAGAGTAATTAAACAGACATTTGTTATTAATGATGTTGTTAATGGCAGTAGATATTGAATTTTCACTGTAGATATAGAACTGTATAGTGATTTTTGAAGGGTTTATTAACTTGATTGGGCAGTGAAGCTAAAAACATGTAATATTTTTTTTTTGCTGATGCTTCTGAAGGTCTTTATTTTCTCCCTGTTGTGAAGCAACTTCTTCACCTTCTTTTAGTTCCTGTTGGAGATTTTTGCCTTCATCTTCCTTTATTGACCAGTATGGCTGCAAAAGGACCAACTTCTCTTTACTTTCACTCTTGGATTTCCTGGAAGGAGTTTTGCAAAGGGATGTAGCAGTGACTACTTCTGCAGTCCTTTTTTCGGTGCTGAGGGTTCCTATCTGTTTCATGCCAGGGAAATATGAGTTTGTTATACATCCGGCTAAAAATCTCAGCTTTCCAGCTCAGATTAAAGAACCTCGTGTTTTTTAACTCTTTTTGACTCTTGAATCCAGAGTCAGACAGAACAGCAGACATAATTCCTTCTCTCTCTTTGTTTGCCATTTTGTTTCTATCACATTATACTCTCTCCCTTATCTTCTAGGTGCCATTCAAGGTATGGAGAGGGACAGTAAGCTAAAGTCTGAAGCTCAAATCTCATGTGTCAGACCTTTAATGGAGTCTCTGCTTTGGAGCATTGCTCTGATTTGGGGACAGTGCCAGTTTGTTCTCTCCTCTGGGTAAACACAAACCCTCTCAGGAGGGTTTTGATGCATATTGTCCATCAAAGAGTTGCTCAACTTTCCTTAGTAGTGTGGAACAGCTCACAACTGTGGAGAAGATGCCTTCATTCTATTTCCTTTCTTATATATATATTTTTAGTATTATGGCTTGCAATAATCCTGCTTCAGACTTCCAGCTCCATGATATACACATCTTTATGTTGATTTTTAGCAATCACCAGTAGTTAACTGAAATCACAACAGCTCATGTATTTTCCAACAATCCTTTACCAGTTCTAGGACCAATGCTGAATAAAATGTGGGTTTAATACAATGTGGGATTCTAAGCCCTTCCTGATGGAAAGACAGAATAATCAGAGTAATTTTTCCATGAAATGAAAGACTTTTCTGACCAGGCTTAGAAGTTTTTGCAGTGGCATGGGACCCTGTGTGACTCCTTGTGTCTTTCACATAATTTCTCCTGAGAAAAATGTTTGACAAAAAGCATTAAAAAATCCCCTGAACTCTAGAGACCAGGAGTTTTCTGCTTTTGGATTGTGTCTGTCAGTGGATGATTTCCAAGCTCTCATGTTTCTGTGAAGTCCAGTTTACACCTTTTAAAAGCGCTCCCTCTGGCTTGGTTTGCTGTCCTCTAGGGCTTGGTCTCAGCTTGGAGTCTGTTTCAAATCACAAGCTTAACCTGCCTTTGCTGCCTCTTCCAAGTATTAATTTACACTGAAAAGATGGGAAAAAACCCCCAAACAAAACAAAAAAGCCCTGGTATCAGTTGCTAATTTCCCTTCCTCTGTCAAGATTATGCTAGTAGCTCTGAGTAATTTGGTCTCGTTTTCTCAAGGGAGTAGTACTGAAATAATCCAATGTTTATTTTTATACAAATTCTCACAGTGCTGCAATGTTTTGGAGACTTCCTGGGATGTTTCTAGTTTTTTCACAGGCTAAAAGGCCATTCTCAGAGGTGGGTCCTTCATGTAAACCTAAAAATGGCACTTTCCCACAATATAGCTTATCTGGAAGTTTAAAGTTCAATAGACCTCTCTTGGTCTCTCTCCCTGTCTCACACACATGAAAGCAAAAAATAAAAAATGAAGGGGCTGTTCGAGTATTGCTGAGAGTTGCCTTTCAGTAGTTTCATTTTTGGTGTGCTGCTTGATCGTGATAATGTAATGGGATCAGTCATGATCTGAGGGCAGAAGCAAGGCAAATTAATAGGAAAAAAGAACAGATTTTATTCAATAACTTTTGTCTTATCCATGCAGTAGCTGATGAGGGAAAATGAGATGCTCTCCTCTATGGGCATAGGCACAAGAATAATTTCCATACCCAGACATTGAAACTGGAATGATTTGATTCTGTTATATCTGAAAAGGATGTTGCATAAATTTTATACTCTGAGGATGTGATTTCCAAAATCGATTTGACTTTAATTCTGATTGTTTTCTTTTAATCTCATTGTGATTGCCAATAAAACTGTTGAATTTGGGGATGACCGGGTTAGAGGTGGGCATATTTGGGCAAAGACTTGGTCTTCCTGTCCTTCATTTCTCATGTTAAAGAATGGGCATACTTTTGCGAGTAAAGATTAATTGCATAAATTCTGGTATCAGGATCACAGAAAGAGAAGTCGGTTTCCTTTCTCAGTGCTTTGTGAGAGGTCTCATTGCGCTGCAGATGCACAGGAAAGAGGTGGCTCCTTGTTTTCTCAAAGTTTCAGCCCTGTTTTTGCTTGATTACTTATTTCTGCCCCAGGAGCCCTTGCTGCTAGGGCTGTTAAACAAAATCACCTTGCTGGCACTGTGATCTGACAAACAATTTACACCTCTGTAAACCGATTAATGCAGTGGTTTTTGTCTTAACAGCTAAACCTTTAATCACATTTTAAAGAACAGCTAAGGAGAACTTTTCCTGTGCCCAAAGAAACAGATCTGTCTGGTGAGACTAAGGAAGCTGAAACATGAATTATGTAAAATGGAAAAGGTTTGAGTATGCAGTCCTTTCATCTAAAGGCCTGCAGATCCCCTAAGTCAGGAAACAAGTTATCTTATTACAAATATTTCTTGCAAAACAAGTGGCAGAATGGAAACGGAAATCCAGTAATTTTTTTCTACAGTTGACTACAACACCCTACAAATCAACAATGCCAAATAGACATTCCATAAAGGTGGAAACCGTGCCTAGATGAACTTCAAAACAACTGCCACTGTGGTACATTAAATAGCCAAGAAAATGGAGTAATAGCTTCAGATATTAGGAAAAAACTAAATTCAGGGCACAAACTCTCATGTTTACCAATTCTGCTTTGTAATATTCTGAGTACAAAGCACCAAACTAGGCCACCAAAGAGAAATAAGCAACAGATTATTTCTTCCAGTTAAAGTAGGTAGCATGCTTAATCTCTTCTAAGTTCAGAGGGTTTTTAATGTTTATGAATAGGTTTTCTCTTTCTGAATTGTACCTGTCTTGAAATGCTGTATGTGTCTAGTTTCCCTTAGCCATGCAAATCTTTCTACAGACAGGAAATAACAAAGGTCAGCTCTTTCATGGAGCCATTTTGTCTGAGACAAAAGCCACCAGGGCTGTTGTACTACTTTTTTATCAATTAAAATGGCTTTGCAATGGTAGCTACAAGACAAAGAAATATACTCTCAGGCACTCAGTGGAAAAATTATAAACAGAATTTAAAAATCAAGTGAAAAACAGACTTTCAAAATGTCTTCTTAAATTCGTCAACAGCTCTGCTTAACAAAAATCATAACACTATTTTATTCAATAATTTCAAAATGTTTCTTCCTGAACTTTCCCAAGTCTTGGCAAACTCCAGAGGTGACACTTTGAGTATCTGTGTTTCCAGGTCTGGCTAGTCCATGGTCTGGGTCTTAAGGGAGCTTGGTCTCCATAGCAGTTTATCAGGTGAACAGGCAGAAAGTCACATGGGATAATTTTAGAAACCTGCCTAAGAGATTTTCAAAAATGGCACAGCTCCAGTTTTCTTGGCTTCAACCAGAACTTCATTAATGTTCCCATGGATCAGCTACATTTTGACAAGTCAACATTTTCCAGTGGGAAAAAGAAAAACAAAAACATTCAGTTGGAACAGTTGGAGTTGTTTCCAGTAACAATCAGACGTGGGATGATAAACTAGAGAACAGCTTTAGCAGTGGACATCCATCATAGCCCTAGGCTGAGCACCATGGTCTACAACATCAGGTGGAGTTTGATCAACTCTTGTGTTGACATTTACCGTTTTTCTCTGCCAAAATCCTTTTAGGAAATGGTAAGGAAATAATGTTTTGCTCTTGATGGCCATTGTTTCCATGTCTTCTATGCAGATTTCAAAAAATGATGTAAGCTTGTAGGTTAAAGGGAGAGGCTTCTTCATCTTCCTCTTCATCCGTTTCTTAGTACTGTTTTGTGCACTGAAGTGTCAAATCATGTAGTTTTTGTTGCCCTTGTTGTAATGTACAAAATGCCCAGCTGGAGTTGCGCCATACACTCAGTGTCCTTGTGCTTTACTTGATGAAAACAGAACCTCTCATCAAGTCGGAAAGTCAACACGAACTTCTAAAAGACATTTTTTCGGAAATAGGAGTCAGGTATTTTGTGCATTATTGGTCTCTGACAAAGAGGAGGTAAAATAAGGCAGATATTGTTCTTAGAAAGTTGAACAAGAAGCCATTTTCAGCTGTTCTCTCAAGGGGGGCTCTTGATCAGTAATCCTGTTAGAGACAATTATGAATACATTCAAAGGCAATTATAGAAGAAACTTATTTTATGTGTATGTATTTATGGTAGTGTAAGAGACTTGGGTAGGTTACCAGAGAAATAAACATCTACACTTGATTTCAAGCTGCTGTTACTGCAAAAGGGGGGGAAAAAGGTCATAATGTAGAGACCTCTAGCATCTCCAGGTGTTCTTACTTCTTGCAAATTTTCATTTTCTGTAGCTGAGACAATAACACTTATTTGGGAACAAAATCAGAGGATTTGGCTGAATTTGCAGCTAAACTCTCATCCATCGTTTTCTGCTGTCAGCTCTGTGAGGGACAATATTCTCTTCCTTCTTACCATATTTGGGAGAAAGAAAAAAGAAATTGTCCTTGGAAAGTGAGAATGCAAAATGGTACATCAAAAACACTGATTTAGAAATGATTCCTGACCTGAAATCTGCTTGCTTTTCTCTCAAGGTCTCAAAGTCAAACTGTAAGTGTCTACACAGAAAGGATTTGTTTGGTTTTCTTTCCCCCATGACTTAAAAGACAATCAGATTTGCAATTCTTCATATCATGGTAGCATATTTGATACTTCTCCATAATATCAGAGGACTATTTTATAAAAGGAGATAGATCCAACAGTTCAGCTTCTACAATTGAAAAGGATAGACAAAAGTGTGAGTGAAGCGTGTATTGCATTATTGCATGTTACATTATCGTTATTTCAGTTAGGGAGCTGAGGCATAGAAGAGATGAAACTACTTAAATCACACAGGAAGTCTGTGATAGACATGAGAATCAAACACAGATCTCCCAACCCTCAGTCTGGTTCTCCAGTCATTAAGCCATTGTTCCTCCCTCCCTTGTCTCCTAATTGGATCCATGCGCACCTTCTGTCACCGACTTCTGCTAAGTATTGCGCCTGTAGGTAAAAACCCCTCACATTTTTATCTTCAGTGCTGATACTAAACTTTAATAACTAGGGCATCCTTCCACTTCCTTTTTTCCCTAATGCCTGACAATAATGGCTCAGTAATTACTGAACTAATGTTATCAATTCCAACAGATACCACATTTATTCCTAGAAAATGCTATGTTGCTGTTCATCAGTTAGGAATGTGTATAATTGAAACACCAAAATGAAGTCTGTACGAATATGTGTGATTCATCATGAATTCTGCATGTCCTACACTAACTCTTCTTCTCTTAATTAAGCTGTCAAATAGAAAACTTATAATTAATGCAACAGCATATTTTGTAGATGTTCTTTTCTACCCTCATTTAAAGCTCAACTCAACAGAAACATCACAAGGATTACATGTGTGGATTGTGCACCCTTGTCTTTTTAAACAAAGATTTTGTTGTCCTGCATGACTGTTTTTAACCTGTTCTGCAGGATCTTCTCTGAGAATTGAACATGAGATTGAGACTTACTCCTGCATGCAAACAGTAATGCATTTTCTCTCAGAAACTCATACTACAGACTTACTAGAATATTTAGCTCAGTAAATCAAGACTAAGGTGATAGAGACACAGGAACAGCACTGCACAACTGCCCTGTTTGGGAAGCTGGATTCCCAGTCTGGATCTAGACTGATGCTCACAGTCCAGTCTACCTAGGACTTCAGGACATCTGCGCTCAGAATATCTCAGGTGTTTGGGCACCAGTTTTAAAACACCTAGACCTCCTCAAACCTGAAGTTCAGGCAGTGCTGGCTTTGGCTGCATTCTTCATTCTTTTGTGATACATAAAATGAACACTGTGCTTTTCTCTTGCATGCCTTCCCAAGGTGTGTTCAGAGACACCAAAGGGAAGACCATTCTGCTCTGTATGTGCAGTAAGGACAACACAGCCCTTTCCCTAACTGGTTCCCTCACTGCATTTCACTGGTCCTTCTTTGTAGGCAACTTGTGAAGCACCTTGCGGTGCTCATCCCCTAGCTAGTCACAAAAGACAGATATGCTTTAAAAGCATACTCTTCGGCTTTTTATGTAAGAACCTGAGTAGTTTAGAATATTTACATTTTCTGCTATAAAGCAACAAACTCCGGTGGGCCATTATCCAGGCAGAAAAAGCACAGAAGATTTTGGAAAGAGAGCTCAACAACCTAAGGCAAGCCAGGCAGCCCCGGAAGCAGCTGTGAAGAGCTTTCAGCCAGGGGTGCTGTGGTCAGCCATGCCTTTGCCTTTGCCTTCTCCACCAGTTGAGTCTTGGTCATTCGTCCTCTGGTTGTGGTTATTTTACTTGTAATTTCTTGTACGAAGATAGCACCCAGATGACAGAAAAATGCCAGTTTCCTTTGTTAAGACTGGGGCAGTGGGCATAACACAGAAAGAGACCTTTTTCCTCTTGCAGCATCAAAGTCACAAGAGTTCCATATGCTTTGTGTTGTCTTTTTGGATTTTTTTTTTTTTTTTTAATACTTTACATCTGATTATAACTGTTTTCACTTTAGAGCCAGAAGAGAATACCTAAAACAGTGTCGAAGAGGAAGACACAGGGGTTTGTGGGCACTGGCAGCTGCCAAATAGAGCAGCTGTAATACTGTGGGTGCTTGGGAAACCAATTAAAAACACATGGAGTGACAAAAAAATGTATGTAACTTAAGATTAGCACAGTGAATGCAACCACACTGTGTGAAACTTAGGCAGTCTAGGGCTGGCACCAAGCTTCAGGGAAAGTAAAATGCATTCAGGATGCCTCAAAGAGAAATTAAACATCAGTGCTGGGAAATAAGGAAATATTCTCACTGTAGCTTAAGTACATGGATATATCAATGTCAAGAAAATTGTTTTTAAAAGTTAAGTTTGTTAAAAGCAAGTCTAGTCTTCACAACAAGGTTCTGTGGGAAAAATGTTACCTTAAATGACACTCTGACTTTTTGAGTGGTGCGGGTCAGAAGCCATGAGCCCAGGCGGGAGCTCTTTCTTTTAACCTTTGCTTAGAAATGGATCAGAAAAGATGAAGGAAGGTGATGAGAAAAATGTGAGACAGGTCCCCTTAAACAATATAAAAAATATAAAATCAAGATCTGAGAAGTCCTATACAGTCATTATTTGGCAGTACATTTACAGGCATTCAGCATTTTTTTTTAATACATCAGAAATGACGAGGTCAGACATCATCCACTCACATAGTGTTGCAGAAGAAAGTTTTGTTTTCTACTGTCCTTGTTGTTTATGGTCCATAATGAACTTTATGCAGGAGTTTTCACTCTTCAGACACATGTTTGTGATTCAAGATTTTTGCTCCAATAATAAAGTCCCAGAGACGGCATAATACCGAGGATATTTGATATTTTCTCTTTTTTTTATTTTTTTATTTTTTAATTTTTTTTAACCAGAGGCATAGAATGGAAACTGGTTTCTGACAGTGCTGACATGCCCAAAATTTATAAGGCAAGTATTACAAGGATTGAATGCCAAGACATACTTTTAATGCATTTACTTGATGAGAGAACAGAAATGCAGGTTACAGAAAACTGATTACTCGAAGGAATAACCAGTATGATAGGACCAGGGACTCCTGGGTGGGAGCACAGATGACATTCTTCCAGAAAACAGGATTAATTTATTTCTGTCAAGAAACAATTATATAGGAGAAATTTGCATGGCCTTATTTTGTGGAATTTGCAACATCCTGTTGTTGGGGTTTTTTGTTGGGATTTGTGGGGGTTTTTTTGTTTGTTTGGGTCTTTTTTTTCTTTTTTTTCTTGTTTTGGTTTATTTTCGTTTGTTTGGCTTTTGTTTTTTGTGTTTTGGGGTGGGGTTTTTTGTTTGTTGGGTTTTTTGTTGTGTGTGAGTGCATGCGCTGTGGACAGTTTCATTTTTCCTCTCAGAGAAACAACTCACATTCTCCCACAAGTCATTGCCCTTCTTTGAACAACTAACATGGCCTAGCAAGACATATGTCCTTTAGCAGAGCCCAAACTTCATTATTTCATGATGAGTGGAAAAAGTTGTGCATCCTTGGCAAAACAATTCAAACCCCTTATTTATTAAGACAACTGTGTAAGCTTTGTCTTTGTCCTCCACTCTGCGTGTCCACGAGACATGGTTTAAGAATGTAGGACACTTACAGCAGTTAGCAGAAAATGAGCAGGGAGAACAGGCTGCATTTAATCTTTGCCAACTGCAGAATAATAATTATTAAGGAATGAAACTCACAAGATTTTCACAGACTTGAAAATTGTCTCCACCTCTACTGCCAGCAGAAAGCTTGCTGCATTCAAGACTGACAAGCAAGGGTGAGAGCTTTGCTGAGCAGAATACTTACAGATTTCAGTAATTTGCCTGTTCTGGGGAACAGAAAAGATAAATGAAGGAAAGAGACAGCACTATGGCCCATCTGTGCAACCAAAAATGCTGCTAGTAGGTCAGAACGAGTTGTACAACTGCCCCTGATAATTAAATCTATGGCCTCCATAAAGCTTCTTAATGAGATCGCTTTACTGTCTTGGCCTTACATCGCTGGTAACAATTAATTTGCATTTTAGAATGTTTCTATTTATCTTCTGTTTGCAATTTTAATATTTTTCTTTACAGAGTGAGGTGCAAAAGTCTCATTTGTTTGCTCGGGATTTACTTGTCTCATTTTGACTACCCAGATGGAATAACAACACTTTGAATGAGAATTTTAGTTATATTTCGAAATGGACGAGAAATGTTTTTCTTGGTAAAATTTAAAATGGTGTTTAAACATGCAGCCACAGAGAACTTTGAAAAATATGCTGTTTTTTTGATAGCCATCTTTGAAAAACTTGTCCTTATTATGATGAAAAAATATCCCTTGCATTTCAAGTCCATTCTGCACAGAACATGCTGAAGATGTGGTCCTGATCCAGGGACCAAATTCCAGCCAGACCCGAGGCAAGAACTCTTTGTTTGAGTCACTGGAATCACTTCTAAATAGCAAAGTACAAGAGCTAATACTCATAATTTTACATTCTTTGAAACAACAGCAACAGAAAAATCAGAATACCAGATGCGGATGTTTGCTCAGACATTTGTAGAAGTGAGAATGTGTCTGGCTGTTTGGAGCATTATTTCTGCATCGTGATGTCTTTTGTGCCATGGAACCTGCTGTGAAACCTGCTCTCTGTGTAACAGCTCATATGGAAAGATCAAGGGTGCATTGCTTTGCTGGCATGGCTGCAGGATAAACAGTTCTTAACCAGACTATCACACACTGCTAGAGTTTCTGAGCAAAAAGTTATGAAGTTAAAGACACTGGGTTTTGCCCTCATTTTAAAATAAAATACTGCTTGGAAAAGCTGAGACTGGGGAGGAAAGGGAAGGGGTTGAAATCCACATCTGAATCTGGAATAAATTTCTCCTACTAGTGCTTTTCTCTCTACCCAAATCAAAACCTGTGCGAGCTAAACATCACATTATTTTGGCAAGAACAAGCCACAATCAGGACAATATTAGGGTTTTGTGCAGTCCCTTTCTGGTCAGGATTTCAAATGGATTTTATTTTCAGCTATGGCTAAACAGGGGAGTTTTATTTCATTTGCAAGGTGTTGAAATCTTCTTGCTGGAGGGATTATTGCTTGTCTAGTGCAGGTTTTTTTTTTCATACAGGCTATAATAAATTGAGCAGTAAATTCAAAAATGTATGCTGGCTTTAAGGATCATTTTTACAGGTGGAAAGACCAAGATCTTAGTGTTGTTTGCTTTAAAATAGAGTGATAAGGAAAATAACAAAAAATGTTAAATCTGCTGTGGATTAACTGCCATAGACTTGGGTAATGACACCTGGATAATTCCTGTTTAGATTTTACAGCACTTCATTGGTTCCATGCCAGTGGATACTCATTGATATTTCCTATGAGTTCTAAGGTGGGCAGTATGAAAGTCTCAAAACTGAAATAGATTCAGCAGAGTATCCTTGCTCAGAAATGCCCAATGCTCCTTTGAGCCTATTGCTTTAGACACAGTTCCTCCATGTTTTGCATAAAGCTTCCCCATTATTCCTCCTCCACTGAAGAAAGATGGCAATAAGATAAATGCCTTGGTCATCTCCCAGAATACACCTAGAGCTGCCTTTTCCTACTACCCATGGTCTTGTGAAGTAGGCGCTTGACTATGAGTGATGAGGAAGATGCATCTTCTGATGCTAAGGTTGGGTGATAAATGTCCAAACCAGCATGGGACACTTCAGAGGAAGTGCCATAAATTTACTGCTGAATCAGCTCTAAGGAGGAGAGCTGGGGCTAAAGAATCACAGCTGTCATTTGGCTGTGGGAAACAGTTCAGGGATCATTAGTATTGGTCATTCCCATGAACTCAAAGTTCACAGTGGGGAAAGCTGGGAGGTGACACTGCAGTCTGTGCAGATCTTGAATCTCAAAAATAAAAGATTGCCTGTTGTTAAACAGGTTGCATTTCATATTCAAGACCAAATGCAATTCCAAGTTTTTAGTTTTGCTCCATGCCTTTTAGAAATAGCAAAATTTAAAAAGTTAATTAGTAAAATTAAGTGTCTGGGACGAGGATAATTGTTGGAGTTTTCACCTCAAATTCAGTTTTGCACAATGTCGAGTTTTGTATAACATTGCCTGCTAGTTGGAAAATGTTGCAGCACTGTCAGACTTTTAGTATTTTATATTACATATCAAGAAAAGTCAGAGCTTTTTGGTCAAAAGTCTTTTAAGAGAAATCTTTTCCCCCAGTATTTCCCCTTCCCCTTATCTCCTGGATGATACTGTAGAGAGAAACTTGGAGAAACACAAATATTATCTTGCTGAAAAGTTGTGGCAAGTAACAGATCTCTGACTCTCATAACTTCTACCTCTAAGGAATTAGTATCATTGGCATTTTGAATTTTAATTGAAAACATATACTTTACTCTTCAGTAGTCAATGATTTCAATGATATTCTTTCCAGGCTTTACTGTAACTGTGCCTCAAAACAGAATGGGAAGTGCTGTGAGTAACTAGGACAGATCTATCAAGTAGCAGGGTTGATGTGCTGCTGCACTGCTTTAATGGGACAAAGTTAATTACGCTGTCCCAGGGAGCTGCGTGGGTCTAACTGGGACAGAGAGATAAACCCTTTGGGTGCTTCATTTCTGCTGTCACCCCAGCAGAAGGACAGCCTGTGGGAAAGAAGCTTCCTAGGGGAAGGAAAGTAAACCATCTCAGTCTTGTCACTACAGGTGATGGACTGCTATTATTACTATTTTATAATAAAAAAAGATGGAGACAAAGAGATGACTGTATGAAGGACAAAGCTGAGAATCACTAGCACCAGACAGATGTTATGATCTCACTGTGTTTGCCCTTCAAATGTGTCAGTTGTTTTTTTTTTTGTTTAATTTTTCCCTCTTAATGTGGAATAGGTTTTCTTTTTTATACAACAAAAATACAGAAAATATGTCCAGAAAACCACAAGTTTCCTTGTGAAAAACTGAGGCAAATCACAGGAGCAGGTTAGGACCTCAGTCCCCACATGGGATTTTCCCAGCTCTGTAATCCTACTGATGTTTTAGCATTTATGAGCTGGATGTATACTGTAGCAGTGGAGAGAGGCTCAGAGGCACTGGCAGCCAAGATATTTAAACATGTATATTTTCTTAAATACATCTGAGAGTCAGGATCTGAATGACCTGCTTACACTTTCAAAAGTAGTCCAGGCATGGTGCATTTGAGAGTCTCTTTGAAAGGAAACAGCACGTGGGTTCTGGGTGTTGCAATCACTTCTCATTCTACACGTAGCTTTCTGGCTTTCCTGAATGAAACTAGAATAGGGCCTTCAGCAAAAAAGCTGACTCAAAAGCACTGAAGACGCAGTGTAACTGTTGGTGTAACTTCCTTATTTTAATGAAGGTTTCTGCATAAAACACATTTTGTGCTACCTCTGAAATTTAATATGAATGCTATAATTAATACTTACCCACAGAGACAATGGCTGGATAAAAGACTGGATTGAGTCCTGGTTTGGAATAACTTTGAGAGAAAAACCACCTTAAACTAAACTAAGACAAACTGAGTAAAATCTTTCTGTTTTATTCTTCCATGGTGCTGATGAATTGTAGGGTATGCCTTACAGTAACCCCCTTTTTCCCCTCCACCTCTTTTAGTATTGGGTCAAGAAGCTGAAATTTTTAAACTGGGTTCAGATGGTAATACTTTCCAAAAGGGTTTTGATGTTTTGGGTGTTTTTGTTGTGTTTTGTTCTGGTGGGTTTTGTGTTTGTTTGGTTAATTGGTTGAGTTTCTGTGGGTTTTTCTTTTTTTTTATTTTTTCCTTTGCTTCATTCACAGACTGTTGATGGCCACCATTTGAATTAATTCCAGTCTAATAGTTTAGTTAGAGAATGCAACAGCACCAGCTGATGTGAGAAAGGTAGGCTTGGACCTTCACTTTATCTTGAGTGAGCAGGGCTTGGAAGAGATCCACAAAATTTGCTGAACTAATGGACTCAATGGCAGGAGTAGCTTTAGGGGTCAAGAAACCTGAATATTTGCTTCAGACCAGGGTTCAGAAAAGCTTGGAATGTCCTAGCCTGCTAATGGTACATACAAGTCTTTGTTGAGGGATTGCAAAGAAAAGGGTGCAGTGCTTTAGTCCCTGTCAGGCTGTCACAAATCACCACTGTCTACAAAAATTAAATATTGCTTTTGTGTTCTCCACAGCAGAAGGGGAGAGGACATCAATGGCAATACCTGTCTACAATTACAAAACTGGCATTACACAATGAAAGAAAACACTCCCAAATGTTTGTTTCTACCTAGCTAATATTACTAAAATTTATTTACAAATACTTTTCCGTGCTAAATTATTTTGAACTATATTATTTATTAAACATTTGTGATTTGTTTTAAAACAAGCAGTTTAAGTGCCAACACATCAAACAAATGCAAAATTCCTGTGCATCAGAAAAGATACTAGGTATTAAAAAAATTCTTCAGTGTCTGTTTTAAATGCCATAATATCAGCACATGAGTTGTTAAACATCTAACAGAACAAGCAAGCAAAGAAATTACAGAAAAAAAAAAAAAAAAGAAAAATATGAGAAATTCAAATCAACAGATAAGAAGAAACATGAAAAATAAAGAAAGACTGGGACTGAGATAGAAGGAAGCTGTAGGTTCCTCCTGTCTTTAACGCTGGCTCCTTTCAGGCAAGGTCATCCTGCCAGTTCTGGAAAAAACTATCCCAATGGAATAATTTTTTCCTGTGCTTTTCTGCTTTTTTGTGTGCCATCCTTGCCTTTGAAGAAAAACCTGTAGATGACTACATGTCATGCCTTAGTGTGGATGCTAAAAGATGGCATGCTGTTTTCCCCATGCATGAGAAGCAGCCTCTTCTTGCGAATGGATCCTTTGACAATCCTCTTTAGTACAGTGATGGTCTTAAAATCTTGGGTGTTTGATTCTCCACTAAAACACCTGTTTCAAGATTCTGTGGATTCTCTAGAATGGAGCTAATTTTTCTTTTAAAGATATTTAAAATATTAATTTATGGTTCAAATGCAGCCGGAAAGTTTAAGTTTTTCTCCCTTTAACTCATTTATCATTCATATTGGAGATAATTTTAATTCTGTGCAAACTTGTTTCTGTGCTTTGCAACCCAAAGTTGTTGCATTTTTTCCTGAACGTAGTCACATCCAACACGTGGTAGTTATTACTAAGTCATTTACTGTTTTTTCCCCTCTGTTGCAACTATAACTCAACTATAGACAGGAGAAAAATAGTTATATTATTTCCAAGGATTCCAAGGATCTCTCCCTTTCTGACTTCTGGGTTTGTTTTTTTGCTTGCTGCTTGAAGGTATACATGTAATGACTAGGGATTTTTCTAATTAGGGAATAATTTAGTCCTTGTTGAATGAAGGGCAATGAGCAAACCTGCATATGATTTCAGGAAAGCCGTAAGAGGAGCCAGACTTCCTCTTGCATGAGCTGAGTTTACCGTGCTCTTCCTTAGCCTGACATCAGAGGCTGTCCTAGCAGGAGAGGTTTTTGTTTTCTGATCCAAGGTGTTGTCTGGACCAGGGATGTATGCTGCTTCCTGCCCTTACCCAGCATGAGGTGCCCGATACCCAGTGAACTCCTGGGGCTTCAGCAGTCAGCCAAGGTGCTCCAAGTTTTAACAAAAGCCGTTAGTGAAAGGAGCTGGGTGGCTTGGATAGGTTCAGTTCCCTTCCTTTCTTCCAAGATTTCAGTGAAGCCTGTTGTGGGTGAGGACACTGTCCTCTTGATAGCTTCTGTAAAGAGATAGTCCACCTGTGAAAACATTACCGACAAAAAAAAATAAAGATAGAATAAAATAAAATAAAAATTTCTAAAATAATAAAAAAAAATTCTTTCTTTGAGGATAGATGGGGGTGTGACAATGAGAGATTGCGCTTAGCTTGAATACTGCTGTTGAAAGACATCCCCAAGTCCCCTATTCTGGAATTTTGTGTTTCCACCCTCCCCAGAGTCATCTCAGCCCAGGGTCCTGCTGGACTCATCAGGCTGGCAAAATGCAGAATAATAACTTTCTGCAACTTTTGTGAGCTGAATCTGCTCAGATAAAGGGTCGAGTTAGAAAAAAGAGGGGCAAGGATGCGTTAATGGAACAGAACAAAGAGAGAGAGAGAGAGATCCTCTTTTTCAGAACAGGCTGAGCTGTTCTGCTTGGAAGATAGTATAACCAGGCCAAATTTTATGGAACTTGTAGAATAACTGTTGAAGGTTTTTTCTACCCTTCCTTTTTTCTTTCCTCCCATGAAAAATAGTCATAGTCTACATAAGAAACATAGTCAGAATAAAAAGATGGGATTTTTGCTATGGATAAGCTAGCTTTGATGGGGAAAAACTCTGATTGACTTTAATCTTCATCTGCATTTTGGCTCCCTGGGGATAAAGTAGGCTCTTAAGCCCACATACTATCAAGAATGCAAGATCCTTATTGGACCTCAATGTGCTATCCATGGCTGTGTGACCATGAGCATTGCTACACAGCAGAAAAGTGCTGCTGTTCAGCATTTGCTACATTATTTAATTGAAATTTTAAATGCTGTGTGATTTTTTACTTTTTTTTACCTTAGGTATTGGCAAGTAACTAGCTGCTCAAGTCCTTGGCAGGTTACTCACCCTGCAAGACAGCAGTGTGAGATATTAGCCATTGACTCCTTAATTGTACCTCTCTTATCCTTTCACCCTTAAAACCTCTCTGCCTGACCTCCAGCTGGAAAGATGAAGAGATTTTTCCGAGGTTGTAGTTGTGCTAAAGACACAAGTAGCCTTTCTCATACACTAGTGCAAGCTGATGCTGTAAGCTGTAATGTCCAAATATGGAGGAAAACATAGACTTTGTGGCATTCCAAAGAAGTAAGGGGCTTTGGGGTTTTATTTCTGCTCTTGGAAAATCAAAACACGCTTGATATTTTGGGAAAATTTTCATTAAAACTGAATTTGGTGACCATAAATCAGGTTTTGCACAAGGATTCAGCTATGTATATGTCTGCTGAATATGTGCAATAAACAGTAACAAGACACAAGATTGCTGCAGAAGGATATGTGGTTGGGATACAGCAGAGTGTGCAAAAGAAAATCAGTTATGGGCAGTGTACACTCCTTTTATTTTCACTCCTAAGTCACATGTTCAGAATGAGTGTTGCATAAGGCTATATTTATTAACACAATTATTTCATTTGGCTGTCCCTGTAGCAAAACCACAATGCCACTGTAGAAGGGATGGGCCCAGTGATGCTCAGCCCAGGTGCCTTTCCAGCCACAATAAGCCTTGCTTCCCCTGAACAAAAAGGCAAAAATTGTTGTTGTTTGCATAGCCTGAAAACAGATTGTGCCTTAGGAAAATAGCCAGAGGAAAAATTTACATCACAAATACTGAGAAAAGGCTAAAAGATACTCTGTAGCCTTTAGTTATGCACTTCTTGCAGACAGGATATGTGTTTAAAAGCTATGTATAAACACATAACATGTGAAAGCTGTTTGAAATGTAATTCTCCTGTGCATGTTATTATGTGTGTGGACTTTATTTTACAGAGGTTATGTCTGCTGTAGGTAGCAGAATGTTGATATTGTAATTATGGTCAATGCTTCAGCAATTCAGTCAATAGACTGTGGTGCTGTTTAGGCATGCTGAGAGGATTAAGAGACAAATGTCATGGATTATCTGTTACAAGAGAGCTGCTCTGAAAAACACATGGAATGGTAGTATTTTAACTGCAGAATTTGTTCTGAGTACTCCTTTTATGCATGTGTTCCTCTCCATTTCATCTCCTCCTCCTCTGCTTCGTTTCAGCTGCATAATTACTCCCTTTATTTCATCAACTCCCCTTTTTTTTTCTGCTTGCATCCTGTGTTTCATTCTCAGAGGTAAGATACTGGACAACAGTTAGACAATTCTTAGAGGACGGCACTAGGACTTTGCTCCAGAGGGAGGTACCTCATCTTTGCATCCATCCATCAACTGGATGACCTCATAGGGCCAACATCAACAAGCTCATGGCAGATTGCATGCTAAATGTAGCCTAGCATGTGAGGAGGTTTGATGCCCATTTTGGCTCCATCTAGGTGCATGGCTCCATCTTCATAGGGACAGTGAGTTTGATTGTGATAAAAATCCTTACAGTGGTGTAGTCCCATAGCCGATATTAGACACTTGATTCTACAGCTTTGTAGATGAACACAGCATTGCTGTAGACTGTGGTTCAGTTAATTTGAATTGTGGTTCAGAAAATTTTGACTGTGAGGCCTTGAAGCATCAGTTCTTATCAAATATGACTATTTTTGAAACATATTTCTGCATTTTAAAAATATTTTTCCTACAGAATAAGTCTCTGTTTAAAACTCCGTTAAACTCCCCTTTCTGCCTTTCATTCTAATAATAAATAAGTTGTTTGCCTAACATGTTTTTTTCCACTGCAGAAGAAATTCTCATGGAAAATACATTAGCAGCCTTGGAACAAAAGGTGCAGAGTGGGGATTTTCCCAGTGCATTCCACCACCCGATTGTTCTGTTCCGTGTTGAGAACCAGTTGGTGTGCTCATTTATAACTACATGTTTTTGTAGACAGTCATCGGGCTGCTAAGCGGAAAACACAACAAGAGCTTGCGTGAGCAAAGAGCATCTTGAGATGAGCTGAG
The DNA here is from genome assembly GCA_013397935.1 of Dasyornis broadbenti. Classification (NCBI taxonomy): domain Eukaryota; kingdom Metazoa; phylum Chordata; class Aves; order Passeriformes; family Dasyornithidae; genus Dasyornis; species Dasyornis broadbenti. The sequence continues at coordinate 969,291 of VZRN01003577.1, read as the reverse complement.
TGGAGCAGTTGGATTGCACACTTGCTCAGCGGCCCCTATGCATATTCAGTATATCCCAAAAATGGTCACAGCTGGGATACGTGCCCCTGCAGCAGGTATTTTGTCATTACAACCCAGCACAGACAGGCACAGGGGAAGTATCAGTTTTTTGAGACACAGTAATCCCTATGTTTATCAGGTTATTTGACCAAGATGCCACACAGTACATGACTTTCAGGAGTTCATGTAACTGGTGGGAAGAGAGAAAGCAGGTTTTATTTAGAAGCAGATGGAGAGACTCATCCTAGCATGAGAGGAGCAGTGCCTTTCTGGTTGCTGTGATAAGAGCACTCATCCTATTGTTTGTGAACCTCAACTACTTTTTCCAAGCCAGAAAGACATCCAGGGGTTAGGTGGTTGAGAGGTAGTGTCTCTCCTGCCTTTGCAGACAGGGTTTTTCAGCCTGGAGTTAGAGAGGCTTGGAGGAGATCTTGTTACTTTCTACAACTACCTTAAAAAGGGTTGTGGCAAGGTGGGGTCCAGTCTCTTTTCCCAGACAGCAAGTGGTAGGACATGTTGCACCAGGAGAGGCTGAAGCTGGATATCAGGAAATTTCTTCACTGAAAGAATGGTCAGCATTGAAACAAGGTCCCCAGGGGTGGAGACACCATCCCTAGTGAATAGGATGCCACTTTATGATACAGTTTATTGGTCATGGTGGTATTCAGACAAAGGCTGAACTTCATAGGTTTGGAAGCCTTTTCCAATCTTAATGATTCTATGAGTCTTGTGGCAATGTTTTCCCTGTCATGCCTTTGGCCCTTTGTGGAGGGAGACATTATATGGTGATAGCAGAGATATAAGAGGCAACATAACTGCCAAATGGATCAGATTACTGAGCTTAGGAGCCTCTGAGCTCCAGTTCTGTGGGATCCATTGTAAGCAGTTTATGCCAACGGACCCTTAGATCAGTATACCTAGAGTCTCAGTGATATGAATGTAGTCATGCCTGCTATTATATCTGCAAGTTTCTGTAGAAAAAGTGCAATTACTCCCCTTAAAAACCTGTTTAGGCTGCCTCTTATACTACTTTCAGCTGGGGTAGGGTTTATTTTCTTCACAGCGGCTGGAATGGAACCGTGTTTTGAATTTGTGTTGAACACAGGGTTGATAATATAGAGATGTTTTTGTTATTACTGAGCCGGACTTCCACAGAACTAAAGTCTTTTCTGTTTTTCATACACTTGCCACACTGATAATGAAGCTGGGGCAGTCTGGGGGACTGGGATGAGACAGGTGACCCCAGCTGACCAAAGGCATATTCCAAATCATGTGACATCATGGTGAGTACATAAAGTGAGGTTAAGAAGAAAGAAGAGGAGGGGACATTTGGAGTGATGGTGTTGATCTTCCCAAGTAACCATTACATGTGATGGGGTCCTGCTTTCCTCGAGAGGGTGAACATCTGCCTTCCCCTGGGAAGCAATTAATTAATTCCTGGTTTTGCTTTGTTTTTGTGGGTGGGTTTTTCTTTCCCTGTTGAACTGTCTTTATCTCAACCCATGAGTTTTCTGGCTTTAACCCTTCCAATTTTTATCCCCAATCCTGCTGGTGAAAGAGTGAATGAGCATCTGTGTGGGACTTGATTGCTGTCTGGGGTTAAATCATGGTACTGTAGGTTCTTATGAAGAGCTTTCTGTACCTTGTGTCTTCTGGAAGCATTACCTCTCAGGAAAGGAAAGCATGAGCAACAGTCCTTTTAGTAATCTCCTTTTTTGTCATGGTTGGTGCATGAATTCTTCCGTGTGTGTTTTCTCTGCGGGGTTTTGTTCAGTGCCATAATGGTCCAATGCATTGCAATTGTCTTCCAATCCTGGCGATGTGTGATGGTTGTCAACTCCCTGAGACTGGGCACGTCTGCCTGCGAATACGTCCCTGAAGCCCTGTGAATCAACTTCTGGCGGCGCTTCCTGAGGCAGAGATGGAGTGTGAAGGAGCATAACCGACTTCTGGTGCTCTCCATCAGGACCATATGCAACCATTGCACGCTTCTGGGTGAGTGCAGGGTGTGTGCAGACTCCGCAGGAGTGCTGGGACAATTGTTCATCTTTCAGGAAGCACTGACAGGAGCAGAGCCACAGTAAGCACTTACACCTGTATTGCGGAATATACACGCTCAGAAGGCTGGTAAAACCAAACTGAATTCTGTGATTTGGAAAAATCGCTACTCTTCGCTTTCAGTAATTAATTTTCTTATATAATCTATGCCAGGTTCCCAAACACAAGGAGAGCTTTCTGATCTCTGCAGTCTGTGCTGCAAATTCCTTGGTCAGGTAGCACTCAGTAAAGAAACATTTCCTTGCAGTTCAGCAGTGCTTTCTGTACAGAAAGTATGCTGCGAAGGAGAGGCATGAGTATGAAGCCTTCATTGCTCAGAGAAGTAGAGAAGGCTTCATTGCTTAGAGAAGTAGAGAAGGCTTCATCCACCGGCTGACATCTCTGCCCCATGGCTGACTTTTCTTGGCATGAAATAGTGTGGAAAGCCAAAACTCGAAACAGCTAGGTGGTAGATTAACACTGTCCTGTGTTCTGCTAACTTTATTTTCTTTCTGTGAGGGAATTACAATAAGGTTGCAGGTAACTAGACTGCATGGAGAAGTCCAAGAGAAAAACAGAAGCAGGATACTTTACACCGAGGGTAAAAAAGATGGATAAAGTTAAGGACACAAAGGCAGGCTGGAGAGGCACAGTACAGTGTGCGGGCGTCAGAGCAGATTGTCTCTCTGTGCACATGGGGCCAGGGATGCAGGTTTGACAAAGCAAACTGCCTGGAGGTATTTCTTTGACAGCAGATCTTCAGGCCAAATCTTTGGCCACAAAGCAGAATTACTAAGAGTGACCCTAAAGCTCAAGAGGGCAAGTCCTGTGACTGAGAGATGTTCCAGCTTGGTGTGCCCAGCCCTGCCAGTTTTTCTGACAGGCTTTAAATGTGCGGGGGAAATGCCTGAGAGCATCACGGAGACACCTTTTAGCAGGGAAGAAGTCTAACAGAGGTTTGATGGGAAAGGTCTGGAGTTCAATACATGCTCTGATGCCTGAGTGGTGCACTCCTCAGGGGTCCAAACCTGCTGGTGTAAAGTAGAACATCTTTATAGCAGTTCTAATTTGTGCTGATGGCTGAGTTGGCCTCCGGCCAACTCAAAGTTGGGGCAAGCAGAAGGAAGGCTTGCAATCACCTCTTCCTCTCCACCAGAGCCGATGCTGTGCTGAGCATAAGCTTGGCTCAGTGTGGGACTGTGTCACTGAATCCTTCATAACAGAATGCACTGGGTCCAAAGCATGCATTCTGGTCTATCATATAAGCAATATGCCTTTTTAAAATTGTCACCGGCACCTTTATACATGCCAATTCTGGTGATAATTGCTGAATTTCTACATTTAGAGGAAGCAAGTGCTTCATTAATATCACAATGTGCTATTGTTTATTGCATGTGTTCTGTTCCTTCTAAATATAGAATTTAGGTAATTATCACTGTGGTTATTTATTGACTCATTACAGTTCAAATGTAGATAGATAAGAGCTTGCAGTAATATTTATTTTTAAAAGTTTGGTATCTCTGAAAAATCTCTCCCTTAGATGAGTTCAGCTCTTAGCTTCCTATAAAAATTTCATATCGCATTTTTGGATGGCCATCTGGTTTGTTGAAGCTTGGAAAATCTGCCTTACACCAACGCAGAAATTTTGCTTAAGAAAAAAAAAGAAAAACCACCACCCAACCCTCAAAGAAATCAAAGGGCTTTTTGCTTCATTCCTAGCAATTAAAATAACTTTATGTCTATCTTTTGTTAGTCTTTAGTATTGGAGGATTGCAAGCACTTCTCAAAATTAACGTATGGAAAATAGTTCAGGAGAGTCTCATATTTTTCTTCTGTAGTATTTGTGTGAGAACACACTTTTTTTGGGTCTGAATTACTAAGAAGACTTGGAATTTTTCAATCACAAGCTTCAGTTGCCCTGGATGGCATGCGAGCCATACCTGTGCTTACAAGATCTATGTGATCAGGGGGCAAGAAAGGCAAGGGACTCCAGAAACTGAAATTTTGACTGCCTATAGATCCTAGTTTATTCTTTCAGCACAGAGTGTTGAATTATTTTTCCTAACCACAACTCAGCTCTTGTTTTAACCAAGTATGATCTACATCACGTTGAGGCAAGAGAAAATGGTAGATAGCACCTCCTTACATTAGACTATGCAAACCTAGAGGAAAAGTTCTTACTGGTAAGAGGCTGCTCTTGGTCACCAATTTGAAAAATACCCGTGTCTAGAACGGGGTTGTGAGAATGAACATGAGATGCTATGGTGTCTTTAGACTTGGCATTCCTCATAGACTAAACAAGAGACACCATTCCAAACTCTAAACTGTGTTGATTGTTAAAAGCAGGGATTCTGAACAGCATTGGATTTGGTACATTCATATTGGCATCCTAGTTGCTGCTTGTACCTCTCAAAATCTCTGAAAATTGATGGATTTTTTTGCTGCAGAAAGTGCCATTTAATGTATATTTCACGAAACAAAAAACACAACAGAGAGGAACTCAGAACACATCCTTTTGGGGTGCTTGGCTCAAGTACAGCATGTAATAATTTTCCACTTCTGGTGAGAGATCACCGTCTTTATTTTTTGGGCAGGTATAACAGTAGTTAATTGCTGTCAATTATTTATATAGCTCCAGAGAACTGCAAAGACTTTCTTGCAAAAATTACAGGTCAATGTCCAAAGGAGTATTAAAGTAGTATGGATTACATTGAGGAGAGGATGGAAGGGTAAAATTGTGGGTTCCTGGAAAACAAGTTGATGGGACTCTTGCTGTTCACTGATGAAGCTCTGCTGTTGCAGTAAAAAATGTAGTCAAGACTGTGCCTGCTCTTTTTCCAGAGAGCCTCTGAACAGTTCCCACATTGGTGACGATAGGATATTCTACACGTATGTAATGGCAAAGTGTGCCCAGTGATTTCCTGTGCTGCTGGGCAGGTATGCAGGTGGAAACACAACATTCTCACTCACTTTTTAAAAGTCTGATGAAGATTAAGTTCAACAAGACCTGGTAATGGCTTTGGGATTTGCCTAGAAAGAGCAGGTAATGAGTCCTTGCCTCATGTTCACTTATTTTTCACCAAAAAAGAAATTTAAAAGCAATACCCAAATGCGTGTTAATTGCATCTTAAATATACATTTTTTTGTTTGCACTTTTAGCAGATTTTTGCTTCAGATTTTTTTTTTTTTTGCTACTGTACTGACATGTCCTCAGACTGTTACAAGCTATGTTATGTTTTGCTCTTTTTTCTTCTTGTTTTCAGCATTGAAATTATTGTTCTCTTTGCCATGCATTTTTTCTTTGTCTTAGATACATGTAGAAAAATAAGCATTCCTGTGAGGCATTGCCTGTTCATGCTGTGGTAGTGTGCTCAGCTTTTCTTTGATGTATGGCCTTTAAATTGTTTGCTCACCTCTCTTTTCCCTCCTGCCAACCTCCCATTACCATGAGCTTGTCCTACATTCATTGGAACATGCTCAATTAGAAACCCTCCTGCTTTTTTTTTTTTTCTCTGTACATTTTCATGTACATTTTGAGTGTTTCTTTTGCATATCCCTTCTTGTGGTGATGTCATCAGCACTTTTCTGGTTCCTCAAAATTGCAGCGAACACAGGAATCCTTGTTACAAAAGGAGTGCACCAATTATTGGAAATAATTATTTTTCTTAAAATTTGTTTCCCTTCAGTTTTAAAAGAAGGTAATTTTAATTTCACATTGCTAACTTAACAAATGGTTTGGAATCAGGGATTTTTTTACCCCGATTGTTTTTCCATAACAAGGTAGCCACTTATTTGGTTAGAGGAATGGCACTTAGAGCCATGTTAATTGTTGTAGATGTACATAATTAACATAGTAAGGCTTTTGATGGTTCCGTACAATTGACCTAAATTAAGGCACAAGACAGAAAGCAAAAATCTCTTTGTAAAATGACACTCAAAGCTGTTTCAGAGAATTTCTGCCAGAACAAGTTTCTGTAAGGATCACTCTTGAGCTGTTATTAACAAATTTTTATTAACTGAAATCCTGGGCGACCACATGTTATGGTCTTTAGCCTTATGCATAGCATGGGAGGTTGAAGGAGTCCTGCAGGCTGGAATTCAGAAACAAAAAGAGTCTTGGCAGATTTGTGATGACGCCAATACTACTGTTGATGCAATTCAACAAGAACAAGTACAAACACCTATATTTGGGTAAGGCAAATCATCTGTAGACACCTTCTACCTGGAAGATATAGGGCTGTGGGGTCATTGGCAGCTGGAGTAAGTTGCCTGCATTATCCTGTTACAAAAAGAAACCGAAAAAACCAAAGAACAAAAAATGGAAATCTATACTGTAACAAAACTTGTCCATAAGAGAGGAGGAAAACATTCTATTATTTCTGATGATATTATAGTTGAAGAAAAGTCCAATTATTTGTGCTTTTCTTCATGAAAGTCTGGATTCACGGCTTTTTGTACAGCTGTTTGTGAGACAGTGATTGGAGATCCAGAAAGAATGATCTGCAAGGAAGGACTGAGTGATTTGGGTTTATGTAACTTTGAATGAGATTAAGTAGCAAAGGGTTTAATAAGACATCAGTTTTACAGTGAGAAGGGTGACAATTTTTCCCTGTGTCCAAGGAGCAGGAAAAGAAAGTAAGCATTTAAACTGCAACAATTTAAACTGGTTACTAGGATAATGGAAAAGAGAAATACTAGAAAATATATTGTGGTCTTTCTAGGCAGCATCTTTCATCAAAGGCTGTTAGGTGGGAAATAAGGCACAAGTTCCAGGTGTGATGAGGGAGAATTGGGCTTTTGCTGGCATGGGAAGATTGATCTGCCACAACTCCTATTGCTATTACATTCCTAATAGCAAACTATGTAGCTGACCCTTAGTGACCTGACACTGCTGTATTCAGGTGTCTTACATTCAACGTTCCGAATGCAGCTGTATTTTTTTTCTGGTGGTTTAGGATTCCCCAAAAGCAGGTGCCTTAACACGCTCTGAACTTCATCTTAGGAGACTTTAGAGAGACCTAAGAGATTAGAGCATGTTGTCAATGGGATTGGTCTGTTGAAGGATTTTCCTGAGGGCCTGTCAACATTCTGTTCTCCTTCCTGGGTTTAAGTGAAATTCACCTACACAATAATTTTCACCTAAACATCTTACAGCGGAATAATTATTCTGCTGTGACTAAAGTATCATAGCTTTGACATGTGGGTACAAATTCTGGCAGCAAATTGAATTATTTGAGATTAACATCACTTGAAGTAATTAGATGGGGAAAAAATACAGAAAAATTTAGAAGTAAAGAGTGATGGCCTTATAAACAATATAAGATATCAAGGTGTCCCTTGGGAAAGTTTCACATTTGTTACTGGCTGGTTTTTTTAAAGTTAAAGATTTTTGTCAATCAACATCCTTTAGACTGACATGAAAGTCTATTTTAGGACTAAAAAGCTGGATTTGCATGGTTTTTTGGTTTTATTGGTTGTTGTTGTTGTTGTTGTTGTTGTTTTTAAGGAAAGGTATTAATAAAAAAAATTGTAAATAGAGGCATAAACTTGAAAATTGGAAATATTGAACAGCTGTATTTACTACTTTGTCAATTTTCTTCTTTCTCCTAAAATCAAATTTATTTATATTACCTGCCAGCCTTTGTCCTTTGCTGTTGTGATTATCACCTTGAAAATGTACATTTTAAAAATGATTTAAAGTTAAGACTGATAGGATTCAATTGCCTATTAAAAATTAAAATATGAATACAAGTTTTCAATGAACAGAGTTAAAGATGGACAAGTACTTTCAGTTTGATAAAATGTGCCCTTCCTTACTTCTCTGCATCAAATAAGATTCTGTGATCTGTAGGATTAAGTGAAACTTCTGCAGACATTTGTCTTCAAGTAATGAATGCTATTGATTTCAGAGTAAGGTTATGCAAGACAGTACACTCTGTCAGATTACAATTTATGGTTTTTATTCTATTTTTTTCTCCCCCATTGATATATCACTGAAACAAAAAATGATTTATTAACATGGAAATAAATGTCAGAGCTTTCAGAATGGAATCTTAGGTCTTTGGCTGGCACTTTGAAAGTAAATATTTTTCTTTTTCCAGTCTGAAAAAAATTAGTATATTTTCACTAACATCAATCCTATTATATATATAGAACCAATACTGGGCTAGAATCATGCATTTAGATTTTTATATGGATGTAGTTAATATACTTCTTTTTTTTTCTATTTTTATATTCATGGATATTGGGACAAACTTTTGAATCACTGGAATATTTCAGGGTAAATTCTCCTGCTTTGCTTCTTTCATAGGTAGTAGTAAGAATAAAGTGACACTATTTGAAGGTGTTAGCCCTATTTAACACATAATTTTCTATTAAAGGGCACAACATTACACATCCTTTCTGATGTAGCCTCTGAGTCAGTTTTGAACTACCAGTTTGTAGAGCTGGCTGCTAGTTTGGAAGGAAACTGCTTAGAAATTGCTAGATAACATGAATTTTCTTTATTCTCTGTTGTATTCATAAATGAAGCACCGTCATTAGGATCAGTAAACTCAGCATCTACTTGGAATTTCTTCTCCCAAGGTACAGCACTACTGCAGCTCAGGATATTTACACACAGGTTTATTCTGGACTGGGTGAAATTAGCAACTTTGTTTACAAAAATACCATCCCTCTCTGATCAAGTGAAAGTACATGCCAAATCACTAGTGCATCTAAGTCTTTTATATTGACCTTAATGAGGCTTCAAAATTAATCCAGGAAGCATATGGTATTTTTGTTCTTTTAAATAGCCTTTTAGCAGCACTCCTCCACACAAAATGTTCCCACACTTACAGGTAATACAGCCTTAAAAATTAATCCTTAAAAGTGCAGCAATAACATGGCGGGGAGTGGAGTGGGGAGGAGGGAACTGCTAGACTAGGATTGAGGACCTTTGCTTTGTTCTTGTCTCTATCTTGCAATATCATTACAGGCAAGTTACTTATCCATCATATTTGGTCTCTCCCTTCTGTAAATCTTCCAGATGGCTTTTTTTTTTTTTTTTCTTCCTATAGCGCCTAGCAAAGTGGTCCTGTAACCTCAGCAAGAATATGTTTGGCAAATTATGTGGCACCTTCTCTCCTCAGTTCTGCAAACCTACTCAAAGGAAAATTATGCTTGCCATGGGTGCTGGTACCAGAACGGAGACACAGGTTCTTTGGAATATGTTAGCTTCTGAGGTATTTCTCATGGTCTTCTGTTTTCCATATGTAGCACCATTTATAGTTTTAAATGCAACAAATCTATCTCATAGAACAGTATATTGCAATGAGCTTTTTAGGAGAAGGCAGTTAAACTGCTGCAATCTGTACATTTGAATTCAAAGTGCAGTATTCTTAAAGTGTTCAAAGAGGAAGTCCCAACTTTGTTGATACGAAAAATACCATACTATAAAAATCAAGGTCTCCCCTTTAGAAACAATGCTATAGGAATATGAATTCTGGCTTATCTCCTCATTTTATTTTGGCCTATTTGTTTTTTCTTCTCTTCGTTTGATTGCATTTAACCCTTCTTTTCATCTGATAAAAATTGTAAAATGTTTCAGAACTGACATTCAGTCCTCAGGGAGAGAGAACTAACCCTCAGGGGTTCAAGTCCTTCTTTGGGATGCACAATTTTCTTTTTGACACTGATGTAAGACTATGGGAAGTGCACTGAATAGATGAATAGTCTTTATATTACGGTAAGGAGACTGTCACTCTGAAGCATCACATATCAAAGCTTCCACACTGAGCTAATACTAATTCCAATGTCCCATATGCCCTCCCTCTGTGTAGGGTAGATGTGTAAGCACAAGGGGAGCTGACAACGTGGGAGAAGGAGATGAAATTAATACAACTTTTGGCTTTTTCTTTGCAATAAAAACCTCCCTTGTAATAAAAGGATGTAGTCAAAAACTTTGCTTTCCTTTGTTTCTTTCTTTTTTTTTTTTTTTAATTAAGTTGTCAATAAGTACTTAAAAAAATAGCAGAAATCTTTGGGTTTTTTTCTATGTTTTAAGAAAAAATCAGGGAAAAGTGATTGAAAATAGTGTCTTAAAAAAAATCAGTATTTTTCTTTGAGTGATGGTGACTAGTGTAATTGTAGGTGTTTTCTGATTGCTGTAGTTGCTTCATTTTCCCCTAGATCACAAAGAAATAATGGGTTTGTTTTGTATGTTGTCACTATGTACAGCAAGGATGGATTGGTAGAAGAATCCAAACAAAAGGAAATGAAAAGTCTAAATATGCAATAGTTGTGACACTGATGGCAACTTCATAAAATCTTTAATCTACTTTGTAAAGTACATGTAATTTGAATATTTTGGATGCAAAACACATGTGGCTGTGTATGGTGAGGATCTGGGAGATGTGTGGCACTGTTGCTGGGGTGTGTACCCCATATCCCAGAGGATGCAAGGTCCTTATAGCTAAAATTTCATTCATAGCTAAAATTTAGCCCTTGTGCAAGTGTCGGGCTTCAGTGCATGTGAAGACATGTGTGCACTCCCCATATGTTTTGCAGGTTTTAAAATCCTACGATTAATTAAAAAAAAAAAAAAATTGCTTTATAAGTTATATCTGAGATCTAAGATTTTTTTCCTCAAGCAATGCAGTATGGCTGATTTATTTTTAAACCCTTAAATTGCTGGGGAAAAAAATACAAAACCAAGAACAGCCAGAATAAATTCATATAATCTGTATTTCTAACTTTACCTTAATGGAAATAGTTTAAAGAGAACCAGTACTTGGGCTCCAACACATATAATAAGTACTTTTTTGTTTTTTGAGATTGCACAAAACTAATATGGTGCGAAGTTGACCTTCGAGGTAACATCAACCTGATTCTTTTCTCCATGGCGTGGCGAAAAATCTGTGAGTAGTGTTTTTGTTCCTCTTGTTAGCTGTATAAAGAAGCATGATTTGTTTCCTTTTTAACTTTTTAAGATGAAGTCAACACAAGTCTCCCAAGTAAGTAAGTAAAACTTGTTTCTCCCTTTTTCTACCCAAAATCTTCTGAACCACAAAATCACAGAATATTTCAGGTTGGAAAGGGCTATGGTTGGCCATCTGATCCAAACTCCCCGCCTCAAGAGCACATGGCACCAAATTGTGTCCAGACGGTTCTTATCTATCTCCACTGAGGGAGGCTCCACAACCTCTCTGGGCAATCTGTTCCCGTGCACAGCCACTCGCAGAAAAAAGAACTTCTTCCTCCTATTCAAACTAGTTTACAGTGAGGACACAAATAAAATCAACTGCAGTGTTATTTAACACATTTCCAGCAGTTTCAGACATTGCTCCTCCCTCACTTGCTGGTTGCTGTTTGCATTATCCTGATGTCTGAACTCCATTATACCCAGTTACTCGAGTCCTGATCCGTATCAGGTTGTGATCCTCCTATGGCAAGCCAGCTGCTGGCTCAGGCATTGGGGTTACTAGGGTTAAGGAGACTCTGCTACTGGTCTCAGCACAACGTGGTGAATTATTCAGGGTGTTGAAGCTGGCCAACATTTATATTTGTTTATATTTGTTTTGTGCTAATACTGTCTACCAGCATTGAGGGATTTTGTCCCTCAGTGGTGCTCATTCTGTGCAATTAGACTCAGCAGTCATACCACATAACAGCATTTTTATCAGGCTAATCAAGGCATTTTCTGCTCTTGCCTGCATGGTAGGCTTCTCATAGTGCCTATCTGCATGTTTTGCACTTATTTCAGCTGAAATTGAGCTGCTTTGGACACAAATTAAAAAATGGGCAGTCTTTCTCCACTTTTTCATACTTCCATCCTTCCTTCCTCTGTCTAATTTCCTTACCTTGTTCTGCCTTTTTCTCCCTGAAATTTGCCTTCCACTAAAGGTAAAACAGCTTCCAGCTTTTGGGTTTCAGATGACAGCATTGATGAAAAGTCTCAGAAGAGAAGGGCCTAAGAAAGAGCCCTGTGCTACTCCATACCTGTCACACTGCTGCTCTTGACTACTCAGGTAACATTTAACACCTGGCAAATAATGTATCCATGTCAAGGAGGAGATATTGGTAGGTCACTCTGCTCACTCCCATGGATGCGAAATCACTTCTGGCTGTTCTTAGCCTCTTCTCCTTTTCTGACATGGAATAAAAGTTTGGTTCAAGCCGATTATACAAGTTTTGATTCAGCCTTTTAACTATTGAATTAAAGCTAAAGAGCCTGCCAAGGGAGGCGGGGAAGACAGATTGGAGAGGGAGGAGGTGAGAGGTGGGAGAGGGGGAAGCAGAGAGAGGAGTGTGGAAAGTCTTAAAGCCAAGAAATCTGAAGAANGGGGGGCGGAGGGGAGGGAGTTAGTAGAAGTAAGAGTTATTTTCAGATAATTTTCTCTGTAGTTGGGATAATTTTCAATTAGAAACTACTTTTTGGTACACATTGGAGAGAAATGGTTAATGAGCTATTGTCTCTGCCCCTGGCCCATCATCTCCAAGGCCCCTGCAACACTGAAGGAGCCTTTTCAAAATCATGGTAGCCTTGTAAGTTATGCTTGATTGGAGTAACTTCCCTCCTTCTACAGGCAAAACTCGTTGCTCACGGCAGCATCCAGCCTCTGGCATAATCTCTGATAACCCATCTGAAGCTTAGTGATAGCCTGGAGCAACATATGTACTCTTGTGTCATCTCATGTGGAGCCACATCCATTCCTGCTGAGCGAATTTCTGGAGACAGTAGCTAGAGGTACAGTTCTGCTGTCTAATATTAGATATAAAGAAACTTCCTAATGTTTTTGGTAGGCAAAGGCTGGCAAGAGTAATTCTGGCTCTCCCACTTGTCTGCACGAACTTTTTCAATATTTTCTGTCACTGTTTGATTCTTTTGGATGTTAAATAAGCGTAGGGTTGAAGGTTTCTTTACAACTTTTGCCTTGAGTAGGCTCATTCTCTGGAGTCACTGAAAGCATCAGCAAGCAATAAAGGCCAGATGATGATCCTGCCCACTGTATTAAATTGAGGTTAAATAATGCTTTTAATCAGTGTCTTCTAGTACCTGAGATCACAAATTATTTTATACACTTAATAGAATGGTTTAGATTTCCACAGAAACATACTGTGGATTGAAAGAAGGTGGATAAGATTGAGCTGGGATGTTGCACACCATTTTAGTGCAGGAAATGAAAACACTTCAATTAAACCATTCAATTAAACTAAAGAAAGAACATAGGTGGGTGGAATAGAGCTGCTTCCATTTGGCACAGTACATGGGATAATACCCTTGCTACTGACGTTTCAAGTAATTTTAAATACTGGGAATGGACAGAATTTTCAGAGATGTGTGGCTTTTCGTTGGATAAAAGATAATTTGCAGACGTGGTTTTTTAAGTCTTTTTTTAAAGTAAAAGCATTATATTTGAGCTTTCTGGTTTAAAATGTAAAGTGTTTTACATTGTTATTGCTGTTTGCAAAAATATGGTGATGATTGATAGTAGACCACTAGAAAAGCAAATTCGTCAAGGTTGTTTTTTATAGAAATTTAGAGTCATGGGAGCCAAATGCAACTAATAGCCTTGCACTCTTTAAAGGTGCTAGGGGAAAGCAATTGGTCATTTTCAGAAAGATGATGTCTGATGAAAGAAAGCTCTCTGCCAAGGGCTTGTGGAAACCATCTCCTCAGATATAACACTATTCTTTAATGTAATCACAAACTGCAGTAATATTTTTGCTATTGGGTATTGCTCTACTGTAAACCATAAATTGCAGTGAAACAGATCATTCCTCAGAGAAAATGTGCTTTCATACCACTGCACTTGCTTGTTTGCTGCTTTGCTCCCAGTTTGTTCTGGAAGTCCTATCCCTAAACGAAGGAACTCTTGTGAGAATGGGTTGCTAAGGATGTGAGGGAGCTCCTATACAAGATCTATGCAACCTTCTCTGGCTCCTCTCAACACTTTTGCTATACTTGCTTGTATTAAAGGAAACTTTTCATTATTTCAAGCCTGGGGAAATGATGATCTGCCTCACAAAAATTCAGTGTTTAACTGGTTCGTCATATTCATGTGATGGTAAACATGTTGCCCTCTCCTGACCCTCTCCTGCTTTTCATCCAGTGCAGTTGCTTTTCACATTGTGCAATGTGGTTTTTATTACACGTTTTCAGATGCCAAATTAGAACAATTATCAATTTTCAATTCACAGGAATCCTGTACTGAAATTTAACGTATCTAGGAAAAAAGACAAATTTGATCAATAACACCTTTACATCATGCTGGATAAAAAAATAAACTGAGTTAAATATTTTTCCTTTAGAAATTTTTGTTTAAATGAACCTACTGAATAACTGCTGGCAGCTGCTTAAGGCATAGATTTGTGACTGAGTGAAAATGGCCAGTGCAAAAACCGCGTGAAGCGGACCTTGCTGCTCTCATCATGCAGATTTTAGCCCCAAATTGCTCATGGTCAACACTGGAAAGAGAGAAAGGATAAAGATAGCCAAAAGATATCTCCATTAACTTTCCTGATGTTCATCTGATCAATAATCCTGTCTTGGTGACCTATTTTTGAGCAGACAGTTGATGTCTGCTTGCTACCCGCTGTTGTCTGCTTGTTCCCATCTGCTTTAAGAGCAGCAGAGGGGGGTAGGAGATAATTCTGTATATTTCAACGCTGCTAATAATGGGTTGCGTCTTCTAGATGTATAAAAACTACTGGAAATTTTGACTTTCTGTAAACGGGGTTCCTGTGAAATGAAATTATGTTACCTTCTTTACCATTTCATCAAGTATTAGGTCCTACATATAAAAATCCCCAAAATGTGAAACTTAAAAATTGCCCCTGAACTTACATGTGGTTGGGACTGGTGGGACCTCTGCATTATTTCTGCACCATGTATTTAAGTTAATTTTTGCAGTAAAGGCCTTCAACAAGAAGCAAGACTAAAGCAAGACCCAACCTTTTGACCCTGCTGGTTTTGGACAAGCTGAAGTGTATAGG
Source organism: Dasyornis broadbenti (assembly GCA_013397935.1). NCBI lineage: Eukaryota > Metazoa > Chordata > Aves > Passeriformes > Dasyornithidae > Dasyornis > Dasyornis broadbenti. The sequence continues at coordinate 954,240 of VZRN01003577.1, read as the reverse complement.
ATTATCCAAATTTTTAAGGAATCCATGGGTTATAAATCAGAGTGCTATTGATTTTTGGTCAAATTAGGTCCTTAAGGCCTAAATTCACAAAATAGACACACTTTCTTCATGCCCAGGAATCACGGAGACATTGGGAGGTATTACTTGTTACTCTCTATGTGTATTATTGCCATACACATTTTTATACTAATTTCTGGTTCTGTAAGTCCTTTTCAATGCAAGAAGATAATGTCAGCAAATAATGAAAACATGGTGAAAACACCTTTCTGTTTTATAATCACAGCTTTGGAAAGATGTGTTTAGATGAAAAAAAAAAAAAACCAACCAACCGCCAAACAACCCTTCAAAAAACCAACCTGTGAAAATTACTTGTGGTAACAGGCACAGGGACAAGGGAGGGGAGCATAACAGTTTTTCAAAATGAATAAATTTATTTTGGTTCAGAATACTGTTACGTATGTGATTAACAGCAGCCTGTCAGGCACAAAGAAATAGCACAGAAAAAAAATCCAACACAATCCTGGTTGTTAAAAGAAGCAGAGTCAAAAGCACTTTGAGCATACACAAAAGCAGTAACATGACTTAAAATCACTTTATATTGCTTTACAGCATTATGATGGACTGATCAGAACTGCAAAAATAATAGTAATGAAGCAAGTGATTAGAAGTCTGTTCTTTGAAGGGGAAGTTGGTTTCTCGGAGGTTCTCACCCCGCTCCAGCACAGGAGGTGCAGTGGGGCTGTGGTGCCTGCTGCAGCATAGCGGCAGAGACTGAATCTTCCTGGCACCGTTCCTCACATGGACAATTTTCTCCAGTATTGAGTGGGTGTTTGGAAGCACAAGTGAAAGGAAAGAAAAGGAGAGGGAGGAATCTTACCAGAAAGATCTGAGAGATTTCACTTGTGTATGAGCTATATAGTTAGGCCACCACTTTTTGAAGAAAGTGAAGCTTTTGGTGCAGTCAAATGAGTTGGAGCACATCCTAACAGTTCAAGGTACACTGTGGATTTAACATTTCTTTTTTTTCTAACCCAACCAGCTTACAGAAGCACGAAACACATTTAAGACAGGCAAACACTGACTACTCAGGCACGACCATTTCTCTCTGAACATTTAGGTTTTTTCACTCTTGACCAGGGGTAGGTGAAGAGCATCAGTTTATAGCCTATCTGATACAATAATGGCCAAAATTTGAAACATGAATATGGAGATTTTCAGGAACTGGGCTTTTTCTAGCTTAATTTTATGTTGTCCTTGTCAGCATATGCCATGCTGGCCCGGAGATCTGTCAGTCCTGTGTCAATCTGACAGGGATGGTGAACAGCTGGCTACAGCCTCTGTTGACAGACAAACCTTACACTGGGTGTGTATGCTGGGTGTGTAACGCAGTAGAGGCAAGAACAGGTTAATATCTTGCATGCCTTAATGGCAATGGCTTCCTGATTACACAGTTTAAAAGATTATATTGTTTGAAAATAGAAGGGACATATAAAAATTGTAACCTTTTTTGCTGAATACCACCAAAAAAGAGGGTTTTTTACAACCCAAATCACATACAACTGCACATCGCTTTTGGTCAAAATTACAGGTTTGGCTCACTTTAGTTGTAATGGTAGTTTTTAATAGATTATACTCCATTCATCACAATAATTCTGGTAATATATGACTGAATTATGATAGTGCATTAAGATTTTAACCTTTCCTCCATTCCCAAGACAAAGGAAAACTTAGACATTAGTCAAATCATTAACAGTAATTCAGATAATTAACCTGATTTTTTTTGTTTTACTATTTCTTAGTAATATAATAACATTGCAAGTTATTTCTAATCACCAAAAAAACCCAAACAGTGAGATGAGTTCCAATTCATGTATTCTACATATCAGAAAGTGTATATATGATACAGATCCTTCTGATTATTGGAATATGTCAGACAGAAGTGTTACCTGAAATTAGAGGGTTAGAAGTGCCATTCTGAATGGAAAAATTTATATTGGTATTGATGATGATATTACCAAGTACTGGTGATGGAGTGATATAAAATACCTGGGAAGGATGAAATACAGTAAACACAAGAAGTTCTTGGCTCTTTCCAAGATATCCAGAAATACCCCAAGTAAGTTCTGAGGGCAAGTTTGAGTCTTTTTATGCTAGTTATGTGCTGAATGAGTACATTTAGCTGGCTAAGAAGCTCTCATCCACTTAGATTTATAGCTAGATTTGATGGCTTATCTATGTGAACTCACAGTTTAACTTTCTTCTTTAGCAGCATTCATTCATCACATGAAAGAAAAGCCTAACAATGTGGGTCATTTTGAGTATCAATTGACTGCTAATTGATGAAAACCAGAGACAAGAGCTTTCTGAAGGGAAATTATCAGCTCTGCTCCTCCCCTTTCCAGGTGATGGAACCTGGTGCATGTAAGCAAAGGTAGACTTGCTTCCTCGCTTATTTGCATTGTTGTGGACCATAGGTAAAAAGGGCTACATTGATATGTAATATGGGCAAGAAGGAAATAGGATGGAGTTCCTCCATTGCCCAAGCCTCACACAGATCTCACAGCTTAGAAATAAAACTTTGTCCCAATGAAACACATGGGAAAACACCTTGGTCTTCAGAAAATGGATAGAAACTTTCCTGGGGTTGTTACTGTCAGGAACTAGGGAGTTTTTACCTGTTTGTTTTTGTTGGAATTTTTATTTGGTATTGGTGGATTTTCTTCTTTTTGCCTTTTTTTTTTTTATTATTATTTATTTTCTTTGTTTTTAAGTGAGCTGTAATATTTTTGTAGTGTCTAGATTATAAAAACCTGTAGAGAGTACTCAATACAAAATAGCTCATACTGTTGGGTGCTGTGTACAAAGCACTGCAGTGCAGGTCACTAAAGGAAGGATATATATGGGCCTTATTTCATTGTTCAGATTTCCATACACAACATGAACGGGTGTAAATCATCACAAATTCTGGTTCAGTGCACAGTCTTGGAAAATCTATGATTTTGTAAACGAAACCTGAAAGTTGTTGACAGCCAGATTGTTTTGGCACTTCCTGGGCAAAAATCAAACAAAATCAAGACATTTGAGAGGATAGTAAAATATGGTAGAATAATCATTTCCTCTTCTAGTAACTGCTTGTATTTTCTCTTAATAACTGAAGTGATCTCTCTTTATTTTAGGTCAAATTCCTTGTGTTTCCACTAGGATGATGCAGCTGCTTCTCAGCCATTGCTTTCCTACAGGGACACTAAGAACAAACCAAAATGAATGGTAGCTTTATCTCCTTTTTTTCTGCAACCTGTGAATTCAGGATAGAAACAATTATTTATTGGTACAGTGGATTTCACCTCTGGACTCCTGTTTTGGTTTAGATCACCATCAGATAAGTTTGTTGGTCCCTATCTACCCCTGGAAAAATGAATGTTTGAGATGGAAAGGTGTTATTGGTACATGTTTACCACTCTTGCAAAAGCTAAATTTTCCCCTATAAATCCCTAGCAGACATTTGTTACTACAGAAAGCACCACATAACTTGGCCCACTTAAGCTTCTGCTCCAGAGTACTCCAGATGTGAAGGATTGTACATATTGCTTTTGTGAAATAACATGAACTGGTATTCTAGGGTTGTCTTTAGAGAAATAAGACTTCATCGAGGAAGACCATACAGGACTGTTTGCGTATGTTTTACGTTTTTTTTGTTTGTGTTTGGATGTGTGACAGATTGCACAATTTTGTAGAAGGGTGGATCTGATTAGTTTTATTAGTCTCTCCTTTTCATGAATGTCAGATTCAAAACAGATAGCCAAGAGATCCCAGAGATATGGGAGAAATAACCCTCTGAAAATTCTTAAAATAAGACAGCTTTTGTAGTGTGACCTGAAATCCCAACAAACATCCAAGGGACAGATTTTTTGTATTTAGGTACTGTTTTTCCCTTGGATTTCATAAATCAAGAATGACAGCAAGATAAAATGACAGGCTAACTGCTGTTTATCTTTTTTTTCCCCATGTCTCTTCTCTCTTCTGTGCTAACTTGGACTTTTCCTTTTTTTTTTTTAATTTTTTTTTATTTTTTTTTTTCCTTTAGATTTCATTCTCTTTTTGTTTCTATATACCAGCTGTACCACACTGCCATTTTTCCTACAGGACCATTTTAGAAATAAGACCATATTGTATGCATAACTAGATACTGATAACTATGTGATTAGGTGATTAATCACCATTCTTCACCTCAGGCCAAAATTCTGATGATTGAATTCACCTCTTCAGCATATAAGTTCTGAAACTCAAATCCATTCTAACATGCTTTTTCAGAAGAGAGATTTCATAAGAAATTTCATCTGGGCATGATTAGGAAAAAGCAAGGCTTTTCGGTTCCGAGAAATTCTCACCAATATGTTTAATTTCCTCTTGCTGTTACAAAGTAAGCATTCCAGCACTTTATATTTGCGAAAATACACTGGACTATCAACAAATGGCAGAAAAGTGTATGAACTGGTGGATAACACACATAAGCCTACTCCAAAAAGTAGGAGAGTTTTTGGTAAAGCTACTTAGTCTTGCCTGAAAGAATGCAAAATTTTCAGGGGAAGAAGCTGGTGTAGCTTCACCATAGACGTACCTGTTTCTGGATTGTTAAAGAGCTCAAATGGGACATTACGTTCAAGCTGTCTTAGGCAGAAAGGACACGTGAAATTCCCGGTCTCCCTTTTCTCTATTGTAATAAGAACATCTATTAACAGCCATGTGCCATGCCCTTACTTTGCAAAGCAGAAGGACAAAGGCTTTGTAATACAAACAGGGAAAAAAGAGTCATCTCTTTGGTGGCAGCAATGACAAGAAGTTTGGAAAAGCTTGGCATCTGTTTGATGCATCCTGCAACTTAGCAATGAATTGGATGATACCACCCAGAGGGCACCATCTACATGAGTGCTGTAATTCTGATTTGTAAATCTTTCTCTGATCCAAAGCAGGTCTTACTGCAACTACTGAAATTAAGCCCTTTTAGCCATATGTCTTTCAAGGCTCCCAATTTTTATCATTTTATTCCAGTTCTTCTATACTTTCACTTCTTTTGTTGTAAAGCTAATCACAGATCAAAATATAAAGTGTCTCAGTAGTAATTAAGAATTAAACAACAAACAATGTGTCATGTACTGCTTTAGTATTCAGCATTCTTATGTGGGACGGAAATGTCCACTGCAGTTATTTGCTATTCAGCAATCAATTATATTCTTAAAAGTTATTACTTCATGGTCTCTAATACTAGAACAATTTTTAATTTTTATTGTTTGCTATGCATTTGTTGGATTCTAATTAAAAAATAAATAGAAATAACTGAGGGGAAAATGCTGGATTGCTTCCCATTCCAATGGTAAAGCAAAATATACCCAATCCCAACAACTGTAGTATATGAAGGGCTGTATGATGTATTTATAAACTACTGAATGGGGCTGCCTGGGTTCGTTGACCCCAGTCTGGCTGGTGCTAAATGTACAGAAATAAACCCATCCCCAAAAGATTGCAATCAAGGGATAAAACAAGAAACAGATGGCTGGTCTTGCAAGGGGAGTGTTAAAAATAAGAGGAAATTGACTGGCACAGTAGGCAGTGGTCTTGGCACACCAGCTGCTTAACCATGGACAATTTTTTTTTTTCAAGCATCATGGCACAGGAGAATTCTTAAGGTTAGTTTTGAAACATGAAAATTAAAGGTTCTTTGTTTTCCAGGCAGTCCCATGCTCTCACAAAGAGTGAGTCTGAAAGCACAAGGAAAGTGTCTGTCACTGGTTGGCTGGAGGTTTGGCATCTCAGTAGAGTCCAAGGAGAGATAACTGGGACAATGTGGGAGCGCATGCTGGAGACTGCAGCAAGTTAAATAAGGGGGAAGTAAACGGACTGCAAGGAAAATGATACGATATCTTTGGGAGAGTGACAATTCTCTGCAAGTTTTCAGTAGGTCTAATTGACTTCAGTGTTTGTCTGGCTTTGGTTAGAGAAGTCAAGATAGAAGGGGGTGAAAATGGTAAGGCTAGCCTCTGTCAAGAAGGATAAAAATGTTCTGTTAATCTGCCGAGCTCTGGTGTAAGTCTAAGTGAAATGTATAAACCCCTAGAAAGTGGATGTTACAGAAGCAGCACTGTACCTGTGACTGTAGTCATACAAATGTCACCTTCAGTGCACCACAAGACCCCATGAAGGCAACTACACTGCCAGGAAAATGACTAGCATATTTCTAAATTTGACCTCTTTGTATTCAGCTTTAAAATATATTAGTCCTGTTCTCTTTAGCTAGTCTTTTCTTTGTGAATCTCCTCTGAACTGTTTTGTTGTTTTGCTTTGCTTCAGAGTTTTTTCTCTGGGAAGGGACCAACTAACCCCTTGTTCTTCCAGTACAAGAACAGGAAGATGTCAGCTTGAGAATCCAGCAGCTGCACAAAACTGGGTCAGGTAGCTTGAACTATTTTTAAAATGATAATCTCCTTTTTCCTTCAGTTCTCCTACTTCCAGTAGGTATTGCAGTGTGTTTTAGTAATAAACTGGCTTCTTTCAGCCAGTGCTGTACAGACTTAATTCTCAGTGGGGGGAAAAAAAAAAATAGAAAAAAATAGGAAAAAAAAAAAAAGAAAAAAGATGTTCTTCAGAAGTCTGAATTACCCAGATCTCTCCTAATTGGTGAAAGAGAATGCTGAGTATGGATGGCAGATGTTTCCTTAATTAATATCCTACTGGGTTAATCAGCAGAACCTTGGGAGCTGCTATGAGACTTTTTGATGTGTTAGAGAATCCAAGCCTTGATCCACAGACTTTAAACTCATAACTGCTCTAGCTATCTGTCTATGTGTTCCTTCAAATAATAGTCTTCAGTCAGAATTTGTCTTTTGTATAACCTAATTCTGTGAACATTTTTATGACAATTGTGTTCAAAATTTACAGTAAATCTTGCATGCAAATTGAGCTCCTCTCTAAATTTGAGATTTCTTACACGTTTTAAAAAAATGACTTATTCACAGTTCAGAATGTTTGCCTTTCAATCTCCTAAGAACTCAATACTCTATTTTTAATTTTGTGAAGTCTGTGTTTTACCATAAGCCGGTTTGATACACAGAAAATTTGTCATGGACCTAATGGCACTCATTAGAACCGCATGTGCTCTCACTGGAAATAGAGCTAAGTCAGGAGGAGAAATTGCAATCTCTCTAACTTTTACAAGCTGAAACTTGGAAAAAGACAGTCATCTATAATTTTTTTTTGTTTTCACATAAGTGTCCCTGTATTTTCTGAAAGCCAAAAATTTGAACTTTTCACTAAAATAACAATGAAATGAGATGAAGAAAAATTTTTCCATTTCTCCTTCTGAATGTCTCATTTTGCAAATACCCATCTTATAAACATTCAAATTTTAATCAATTAGCATCTTCTGGAAAAAGCTGAAGGAACATCCCCGCAAACTCCAGTCTTCCTTATACAGCTGCATATGGAGAGGGGTAAGGGAGGACAGAGAGAGAAAAGCTGCAGAAATATTGTTTTTGTACTCAAGTTAGCAACATCTTCCCTCTGCAGTAAAACACTTGTGGGCTTTGTGGGCTTATTTAGAGGCTTGGACTAATCTCTTTTAACTCTTTATATTCTACCAAATTTTCCTAATGAAATCTTTAGCCTCTCTGTTGAAAGTTTCTTAAATACTGCAGTAGGTGTGATATAATCATATGAAAAAGCAGAATTTACTTCTCATTTAGGTCATTAGTTCTTCCTGGAGCAACCTTACACCTAACTAACTAAATTCTCTGGAGAGGAACTGGGGTTGTCACAGCAGGGGAATAAAAAAGCAACAGTGGAGAAGCCTGTATTTGAACAGTTCAGCCTTATTTTGCCTTACATGGGGGCTTTAAATAAGGGATCTATGTAGTTCTTTTGTTTTGTTGTTTTCTTGGATTTTCGGTGATTTCATAGCTTTTGTTTTTGGTCTTTTTTTTTTTTTTTTTTTTTTTAATTGGGCACCTGTTCTGCCTGTTTCTGGCCCGTTCCATTCTGCACCAATATTTTCCATGGAATGAAGCTCCCCCAAGAAAAGGAGAGGAGGAACCCCAACTTCCCTTCTGAATCTCATAATTTCTGTCTCGGAAACTTTGGCAACTACAAAGTAGAGGCAAAACTTGCTCTCACTGAGTAGGAAGCAGATATAAATGCTATACTAACCAAAAGAGTGTTTTTGGAAGGACATGCCACCTACAATAATAGAGAAGAATATTGGTTCCCACTGGTTTGCCTTAATATTTTAAGCTGTTCTTTGCTCTTTTCCTCACTAGCTCACATCCCACTAGCTGTTTACAGTTATTTCACACATCTTATGCCAGCCTTATGCCATTCATTCTGTTGGGACCTGCTTGAAATCTCCTTGAAAACTTACTGCTATGGATTTAAAAAAAAAAAAAAAATCTTAGCTCCTGCCCATCAAAACTGATTCCCTTACAGGAAAAAAAAATTACATCATTTAGTATATAAATCATGTCAATGATTATGCAAGATCTTGGTACTACTCTTGTTCCCTCTGTTCCTCCTATCTGTCAACAACAGTCAAGTTTCTAAAATTTTCTTGTAGCACTGAGTTTGGGACTACAGACTTGATTCTTTCTTGATTTAAGGTCACATTTATTCTCCAATATGCCCCCTGTATAGGCAGTGGCCCCTGAGATGAAGGTACATTATAGGTCTTGCCTTCCCTTTATATTTAGTAAATACAGAGCTCAGTTCCTAGAGAGAGGAGCTGTCATTGTCTCCCATTTAAGGGAACATGACTGAAGGCATTCTTTAGCACTTAGATCCATGCACGTTGATATTGCGTCATTTGGGGTGGGATGGGGTAGATTCTTCCAGTACAGTAACTAATGAAGAAATAAAATTGAATGTTTTACAGCACTCAAGTAAACCAGAAATATTTTCTCCAACTGGCTTGAAAAGATGTAACAATTCAGCATGTGATTTTAATTAATGTCCATGTAACTAAAAATGTGTTTAATTCACAATAGCTTTACAAGAAAACATATTGACATCTAATTATGGATCATAGAATTTGCTGCAGAGAAACTGTAGTGCATCTGTTCAATGAGACACAATCATGGAGAATACTAAATGGCAAAATATAATGAAAATGTGAACCAATACACAAATGAGGCCATTAAATACATCAGTGTGAAACAAAGTGGTAATATTCAAGAGAAGAGCTCATGTATAGGGTTTGGTAGATAATACAAAGTGATATTGTTTAGTAAGGGTTTTTTTCTTATTATTTACTTGTGAATAGCAGGATTTCAGCTGCTGGGATTTCTTAATGGGTACTGCTATTTCCAAGTTAACATGAAAATACTCGTTGTTTTGCTGACAATTGACAAAATAATTCTCTTGACTTCTCACAATAAATGCTTAATTTGTTGCATTATTTTGTCAGTTCTTGTGCTAAAGTCTTTCCTCTTAAATATCAATTTTATCTTAGCAAGCTGATTTCACTATTCTTACACTATACACTCCACAGTGAAAGTCAGATTGGAATCATAACATTGAAAAAAAACCCTAAAAATTATCTACATATTTAGACAAAATTCACATTAGTCAAGAGCTAAACTGAACTCAACTGATAATGCACTGAACATTTCTATTTGGAATATGTGTTAAAGCACTCAAATCTGAAATATCATTTAACCTCCAATCCCAATAATGCTTTTTTTCTTGTCCCATATTCATAGTCAAAAGGGTTCATAGTCACATGAACCAAGATTGCAAGAAAATAGGATCTTTTTTGGCTGATTTCTACCTGCACTTATATTTAAAATATTAACCTGGCAAACAACATTATATGGAAAAGAACTTGTCTTAAATTCCTCATCTGGGATCATTTTCTCCTGAAATCTGGGCTTATTCATCAAGAACAAAATTATAGGAGGCAAACACAACTGAGCTAATGAGCTTGAGGAGCCTTTTAGTAATGAAAACTGTAAAGAGATCACTTCACCTTTGAATTTTGAAAATTACATTATTGAAAAGACTTTTAGTCTTAGTGCTATGAAGAAAGTTTTAAGTTTCTTTTTAAACCTGTTGATGCAGAACCTTACATTAAATAAGGTATTAAAAGGCACTTAGTCAGATGTACGTGCAGCTTGGTGACTGAATGCCTTATACACTGTCATTACACAACACAAATATCCTCAATTATTACGCTAGTGAAATACAGCTCCTGGGCTGGAAAAGGATTTGAGTTGATTAAACTGTCTGTTTTTCCCCATAACCTGTCAACCTAAATAAGACAGTGATTAGATTGCCACCAATTCATGCAAGTCATTTGGATGGACATGTTATTCCCAGTTGTGCTTTCAGTGAAATAAAACCAGTTATGGTAAAATGTTGGGCACATTTCTCTTTCCTCTCGGAGTCAGAATTACATTGAACAATTTGGCCTGTAGCACACGCTTCAGTGAGTGTCTTTTTACTCTTCAGAGCACAATGGTGTGAGTGAGCTGTACACCTGCAAGAAATTCAGAAGCACAGCTGATCATCCCATGTCTCCATTTTCTTCCATTGCTTCCCACCAACTGCAATATAATTTTCCTTTTGAAGATTATTGCTATTCCTCAAATTCTGAAACAACTTATTAGCTATATATCCTTTCAGTTAAATGTCCTTGAGGGGAGGAAAAAAAAAAATCCAGAAGATTTCAGAAAAAAGTAAGAGGTTCCTGATGATGTGGATTGAGGACTTGAGATCAACAAAGTAACTGATTTTCTTCTGGTTTTTTTTTTTTTTTTTTTTTTTTTGGTCTTTGAAGTAATAAAAGAAGGAATTCCAGAGCAGTGGACATGAAGTGGAATGTGTGATAAAATGAATGAGTGATAAAATCTTGGCTTTCAGGAATGTATCTACTGATTAACAATAATAAATCACCCAGTAGAAGGTGGAAAGAAATCCTGAGGCGATTGCAAAACATGGTCAACAATTTTCCATTTACTTGCTGAAGTCATGTCAGATCACCTCGATATTAGTTCTTGTAGTCTCACGAAGGTAGGCAAGTGCCTGACATTAAGGATTTCCCAGCTTTACTGGAAAATGGTTCAAAAGTATTTTGTCTAGTGCCAGAATCACTAGTAGACAGAGTTCACTGACTTAGTTCAGAGATCAAATCATTGCTGAATATTTTGAAATACTTACAGTAAAGGACATGAGTTTGACTTATTTGTTGTGTGGCATGGGGAAATTTAGGCAGGTTTGAAGTTAAAAGTATCCTGTCTTGAACTATTTGTTTTTCTACCGAAAACGTTGTCTAAAAAAATAGAATATACCTTGAAGACAAATCATAAATAATACTCTGTGACTAAGCCCCCTTTCCAGACATGAAAAAAGCCTCTGGGAAATGCTTCTCTGGACAAAATACCCTAGGAGGTCTTTAGGAAATAGTGAAGACTGCCCATTTATTTAAAATACCAATAAGTGATTGTACCTCTAGCAAATATTTTATTTCTAAACCAAATCCTTGATCAAATCACTGCTGGTTTTTGTATCTTTCATCAGATTATGTGCTCCAAAGAGATACACAAGTCATGTAACTTGCCATGTAGTAGTTTTCAAAGCAGATCCCAGAGACCTTTCTTAATTCAGATGTACTTATTATGGAAAATATGTTGTCTCACAGATAATGGCTTAGTGGTAGGCATTTTGCTTCAAGTGGGAAAATGAACTTAGTTTTTTAAAATGTATTTTGCTAAGCAAGGCAGTCTTCTTTTCTAGTGAAAGGAAGTCTACTTGATGCAACAAAAATTCCATTGGTTGTATTTCAATAACATATTTGCATTTCAGCTTTCACATTCTTAATAAAGAACATATCTGGAAATCCCAGGGAAAAAAGAAAAAGCCTTTTAAAAGTAAAACACTTTTTGATTGAAATAGCTAAGAATTCACTAAATGTTGACATGGAGAATACCTGATATTAGGTCTGACCCTCAACCTTTTTAGTACTGTAGGCAGAAAGAAACAATATTTTTGTTGTCCTTTGCTATCAAATCTACTGTATCACTGATAAGTATGTTCTGCACTGAGTCTTATCAGAGCTCTCTGAGAGCAGTTCCTGGAGAACCCTCAGTCCCAGCTGAATGAGGGTCAGACATTCATAGCTAACTTTGAGGTCTGCCTTAGAGAATAATTGTCACAAACTTACTATTGCATGCAGATGAACCGAGCTTTTTAGGCTGTTGCAGGAGTAGCTCTGAGAGAGCCCCTAGACATTATGGCAATAAGTGTGCTTATAATCACAGAATCATAGAATGTCTGAGAAAGGACTTTTGGAAATCATGTAGTCCAAAACCCCTTGCTCAAGCAGGTTCAGGCTGAGCAGATTGCACAGGGTCTACTCCAGACAGGCTTTGATTATCTCCAGGGGAGACTCCACAATCTCTCTGAGCAGCCTGTTCCAGTGCTCTGTCACTGTCAAAGTGAAGACACTTTTGCTCACATTCAGAGAGAACGTTTCAGTTTGTGCCCGTTGCCCTTGTCCTGCCACAGGGCACCATGGAAAAGATCCTGGCCCCATCTTCTTGACACCCGCACTTGAGGCACTTGTATGCATTGCTAAGATCCCCTCTCAGTTGTCTCTTCTTCAGGATAAACAGGCCAGTTCTACCTGCATGGGAGAAGTGCTTTGGTCCCCTCATCATCCTCTGAGTCCTCCACTGGGCCCTCTCTCAGATTCAGAAGAATCCAGATGTTTTCTATTTCAGTCTTTAGCCTTTTTCATTATTCTGTTTTCTCATTGTAATGTCAGCTGAAGACTGCCTGCTCAGGGTACCTCTATCAGTTTAGGATATGGAGGGAAGTATACCACTGAAGGAACAACTGGTATCCCAAACATTTTAGCAACTGTAAATTAGTGTATTTTAAACAATTCAAGCATCTGAATATCATGACACCTTGAATTTAAGTATGCTGCATGCACTGTGTTTAACCATAGTTCCTGTGGGCTTTTAAAGCTTCATCTCATTTCTGCTTCAGATAGGTAATTTTCAGTCTTGACATATTTTCTTTTTTACCCTGTAAGTGTTGGGTTTTGGGTTTTGTTGTCGGTGGTGGTGGTTTCTTTTTTAATTTTTTAACATGTTGTCAACAACATCTTTTCTCATTGCCGTGTTGATTTTCAGTTGCAAGAACTTGTGTAGCCAATTTGATGAATACATCAAAGGAGCTCAGTTTTCTGAAAGCTGGTGAGCCAAACAAGGAAAGATGTCAGTGGATTAACATGTGCGTGAATCTGTAGCGGACAAGGTTTACAGAAATATTATTCTTGAATTACGTAACCAGTCTAAAAGGTATCTCTGTTTCAGGACCTTCAGTTATATCCCTGCATAATCTTCCTTTGCTGCATAGTATGTTGAGTCAATTGATTTCACAATTTCTGAGCACAGAGAAAAGTAAAAAATTGAAGTAACAAAGAAGATGCACTGCTAGCTGGAATGGAGAGGTACTAGTTTTACTGGAAAAGGAAAAAGCTGCAAGAAGGTGGAGGTCACTGAGGTTACTTCATTAAACATGAGAATGAAGGATTATTGTTTTCAAAATACTTCCATTTAATGTTTTCTGCAGACACTGAGAACAGAAACATGAAACAGGGTGGATAATACTCCGTCATTACTGATGGAAGAGTACATACTCGAAATGACCTGATCTGAATACTTGTTTAGGGGTATTTGATACCATGGATTGAATTGAAGACAGAAATTACTAGAAGAGTAAGGGTAACATTTTGAGTGTTAGTTCAACATTTGCTTTCATTGACTCTTGGTATATATTGTAGTTTTTCTTTGGGCAGCGCAGCATCTGTTAGTATAACTCCCAAGGAAAGCTTTTACAGTTAATTTATTTACTTTTGTGAGGATTTGTATATAGTAAACTCTAAACCAGGGAGCATGTACAAAAGCATAGGATTGTTAATGGATTAGTGTACACCACCAAGGAGCTGCACTGGGTAAAGTTAAAATGCTTAAAAGCAGGTGAGGAGACCTTTCTTGAAGAGATGTATGTAAATCAGATTGCATGTGCACAGAAATCTGTGTTATGAATGTGAATAGGTAGATCACTCGTGTTTTATCAGCTGAGCATTAGGGACATATGATTTCCTTTGGTATGGAAATAATGGTTTCTGTGTAGTTCTTCAGAAGAAGAAACAGAATCTGTTTCTGGGCTGGTTTACATGAAGGAGGTGCTTCAGAGGCCAAATGATGGGTTTGGAAGGTTTTGCACACAAACACTGGCCTCTTGTAGCTCCAGCTTTATTCAGCCTTATCTTAATGTGTCATCATTAACTTCTGATAACTCTTGTGTTTTCATTCTCCTGACAGTTCCCATGATATATCTGATTTACAACTCTCTTCTGCTGAAAACCTTCCAAAAAGTTAGTCTTATTTTGACTGTAATAGATAAAGGGAAAGCTACTCTTCTGGAAGCTTACAACCTGATTAAAAAGTCCACAATTTATAATTACCCTCACAAGTTTATCTTCACCTGCTTACTGATTCCTCAAATTAGATATGGCTCATCCTTCTGGCATCCCTGGGAGCTTAATCCTTCTTGTACTTTTTACCTGCCATTCCCCTGTCTCCAGCAGGAATTCACCGTGTCTTCTTCATAAAGCACCAACCCTGCGTGTCCATCAGCTTCTCTCCAGACTTCACTTTGCATCTCTCAATGTGTGCAGTAGGCTCAACCAAATATGGGGGGTTGCTGGTTATACGAGCTGAAAATCTCACAAAAAGAACTTTCTGATCAGTCACAGCATTGCTGACTGGAGCAGAGAACAGCGTGTCAGAAGGGGTATAAATTTATTTAGATACCAACCTGGCAACACCTTCATGTTTCAAGTTATTTAACGACTTACCTGTGAAGAAAATGCAACAATGGAAATCAATTCAGTCAAAGTTTTTTTTTTTTTGACAAGCAAGGGAATGTTTAGATTTTAAACAAGAAAAAAAAAAAAAATCTAAATACTTGCTATTAGCAGTGAATTTGCAGCTTTATTAAGTATTTTTCATTAAAGATACCTGAAATGACAGATGAAAAAATGCTGATCAATCATTCAAGCAATTCTTCTTCCCAGTAGACCCTAAAAAATGTTGTCATGAATCAATCAATTCTTTTCCATCTTACCTTTTAAGACGATGTCTGAAATGTAAGAAAAGTGGGTTATAGACCTTAGGTTAGATTGGAATGATACTAATTGGAGCTCATTATGGTCTAATATAATAAACAAGCTTATAAATATTAAAGAGTCAAATCTATCTTAATGTATTACATACTACCTATATTACCTTCAAAAAAGTCAGCTTCGTATCAACAGAGTGGAAACTCCAGTTGTCAAAGTTGTAGAGGAACTTTTAGAAATGAGCTGTCAATGTCCATAATTAAAAACCTCTGGTCGGGCACAAGGAGAATCATTGACAAAAATGGTTTGGTTGTAACTTTAAGACACATTTATTACCCTGTCTGCACTCTGTTCTTAGAAGATTTCTAGGAATCTGTTTGCTTGCTAGCTAAAATTCCACTGTTTTTTACAAAACTTGCCTTTTGAAAACCTGACCATATTACAGCTATTCTATTTTTTGATAAGAAACAACATTTATGGCCCACCTTGAGAAAAACTGATGCTTTGTCAGAAAATTATGTTACTTATAGATGAATGCAGACCTGTATTTTTACCTCTTGTTTGGTTATTACTGCACAATCTTGTAAGGTGACTAGAAAGTCTGGTCAGACTGCTACGCTGTGTGCTCCATGATGGGAAAAATATTACTTTGTCTCTATTGTTCCTTCCCTCCTCTTAAAATCTTCCTGTTCTTCCCCTTAAAATGCAGAAGTGCTTACATTAGCAAGCTCTATTCACTGTCATCAGAACTCTGTTGGGGAAAACAAAAAGAGATTATGTGCCTTTCTCCTTCAAGCATGTTCTATCTGTAAAACCAGAGAAAATTATTTTCCTGACAGAAGAAAAGGAAGCATGTGAGTGAGTTAGGGGATAAGAAGCTGATCAAGCCGAGCATGTAGGATTTACTTATGGGAAAAGTGAGGGGGAAGATGGAGTGTTTGGAGGAGGGAGAAGAGAGCATTGTGATCTAATTGTAAAATTAAAGTAATTAGTTGGAAGAACAGAGTCTTGGGCTCTCAGCCCCAAACCAGAATAACTATTTAACATCTGTGCACCAGTATTCTGCTAAACAAAGCACAGAAACGCTGTTGAAATGCATATGTAGCCCCAAATGTTGTCTTTTCTGACTGCTTCTCAAAATTGTACTATTTCCTCTTCTCATTTCCTTTTTCTGCTCTCCCTTGAAGACCTTTCCCAGAAGACATAAATTAATGTTTCACACTGAATTATATATGCAGAATTTTAACCTGATCACAGGTTCTTCAAATTTGTTATTCAAATTTGGTTGGAAACTTCTTTGTCTCTGTGCACAGTGAGTGAGCAATTTGAGCGTATTCTAGAGCGACTTGGTATTCAAGCATGCTTGCTAATATTGGCCAAGAGTTGTCTAAGTCAAAAAGGAAAAGAAATAATAAAAAAAAAATAAAATAAAAAAAAAGGAAAAGGAAAAGGAGAAAGAAGAAAGGAAAAGGAGAGAGGAAGAGGAAGAGGAAGAGGAAGAGGAAAAGAAAAAGGAAAAGAAAAAAAAAAGAAAAAGAAAAAGAAAAAGAAAAAAGAAAAAGAAAAAGAAAAAGAAAAAGAAAAAGAAAAAGAAAAAGAAAAAGAAAAAGAAAA
>VZRN01003577.1:917133-936884 GCA_013397935.1 Dasyornis broadbenti | reverse complement strand
GGGAGGGGAGGGGAGGGGAGGGGATGGGAGATCCAATTTTCATGTGGAAAACAAAAGGGGAAACCTGATTAGAGAAAACTCTGGGTGCACAAAATAAATATTTTAAGGCACCTATTAGAATAAGCTATAATGTTTTCAAGATTTTTTTAATAAATTACATTATAGTTAAAACATATATGAAAATATCTCCCTGTTCATACCCTATCCTGCAGTTTATAGAGAACTTTTTCTCACGGTAGGTGGGGAGCTGGAAGAGTAAGAAGTGAAAGCATTTATCTAAGGGGAAAAATTGTCTTGTCAAAGCTTTTAACAAAATGAAGAAAATGGAGGGAAAAGAGCCTGAGAGATAGCTTTTTAACTTCTGTAAGAATGTGAAAAAGAGAAAATGGCTCTAAGCATGTATTTTTCTTTTATTTCTTTCTTTTTTTTTTGCAAAATAAATTGAAAGGACTGACCAGCCATATTCACAACATAAACTAATATGTAGATTTTTAAATCTGAGCCTTCCATGAATTTAACAGAACACAGTACTTGTGTGTTTTGGTTTTTTTTCTCAGTGCCCAACAGACTAAAGGATCTGCACATAGCTTCACTTATGAAACTTAAGTAGTTCCACAACGAGAAAGATCTTTATTCATTTCAATATTTAT
Organism: Dasyornis broadbenti; assembly: GCA_013397935.1. Classification (NCBI taxonomy): domain Eukaryota; kingdom Metazoa; phylum Chordata; class Aves; order Passeriformes; family Dasyornithidae; genus Dasyornis; species Dasyornis broadbenti. Next base: position 936,234 of record VZRN01003577.1, on the reverse strand, counting down.
GTATGCAGGCATATATATTTGTTTTCTGATGTTTGCACAAAGTAAGGGAACTTCCTGGGGAACTCTGAAGAAATTTGTATTTTAGATATTAACTAACTTGATATCTGAAATACTTAAGAATTCATTTGGCTAGTAATTTCCCTCTTAGAGTAAGATTTCTACAAGGCAAAAGAGCATTTGGTGAATTACTATTTGTTGTGAAGTGATTTAAAAAATGTTTAAATAATTCACTCCTACTGTCACTACATTTTTGTAAGAAGTGGTAGCCTGGAAAATTTTCATGTGCTGTACCTTAGAAACCAGAGTCTCAGATACAATCCCCTTTTCTGCTTCAGCTGTGCAGTGGTGTGTGATCTTTTTACCACTACCCAAAATTTCGATTTTGATTTGGCAGTGGCCAAAAATTGCAGCATGTTCTAAGTCAGCTATTGGGAAACCCAGACAATGCATTCATCAGATCCTCAAATCCAATGATTTTGCTACAGGTCTACTACTAATCTACAGTATTCACTTGATGTAGCCCTGGAAAATAAAATATTTACTTGGGTAAATGCATAGTAACCTTAATTCTGCAGTGGGATGTCTTTTTATGATTGAGTTCTAAAATGTCATAAAACTAGCTGATACAAGTTTTAGCAACAAGAAAATTTCTTCCTTGTAGGTTTACCATTAAACTGTAGTTTGATAGTCTAGGCCTAGGAGGCTAAATGTGTAGTTATTTCTACCTTGTACATCCATCTTGCCACTTCTTAACATAAAAAAATTTTCAACAAGGTACAAGGGCTTAAAATGTTCCCAGAAATGAGAGGGAGATAGCATTTAAACTTTAACACATTTAACTGAAGTTAAAATGTTTAAGCTTTGAACTATGACTATTATAGAATACAACTAAGGCTGAGAAATGCTAAAAAAATCCTAATTAACTTTTAAAGGAGTAGAGGGAGGTCAAAATCAGAGATGCTCATAGGTTTTTGGGGTCAGCCAGGCTGAGATGTTAATTATCTGGTTTTTTTGTGGTGTTTAGACTGTGTTCCGAGCACACCTCTCCTCCACTGCAAAAGCAACTCCTATCCAGACACAGTCTTCTGCCTCAAAATCATTTTTCTTCCTGGTGACAGATCTTAGCTGAGCTAACTCGTCTGGCATGGCCTTACTTAACTTCTCTTCCTCCGCATTTTTGCTCTTCAAGCAGTCATGGCCACATGTCAGGCTGATGGCGCAGAGTATGCCTGGCTGGCCTCCCTCCCGGTTCCCTACTGCTCCAAATCTCTTGTTTGTTCCCTCACCAGCCTCCTCTCCACCACAAGCTGACCTGTTCACAGCCCATAAACACGCTGATCAACCCCTTGTCTGAACAATACGGTTTTCTCAGAATTGGCCTCACAACCCCTTTGAGGTTGCAAACACTGAAAAAAGAGTAGGTGGTTTTGCTGTTATTTGTATTAGCCTTATATCTGCTTGCTGTTATACCTTATTCCTTCCCTCCCTTTCTCCTTCCCTTTCTCCTTCCCTTTCTCCACCCATGCCTCTATTCTGTCCCTTTGTCTTTCTTATCCACTTCCTTCCTCAGGCGGGAGTCTGATCATGGCTTTTCTTTTTAATTGGTCACTCTATCATGATGTGAAGAGAGATCTCATCTGTGATTTGTTGGCCTGAGTACCTGAAAGACAGGATTTGGGTAGTAGTGGTCTTTAGGGTCTTCTTCCGCCTCGTAGGAATTAGAGCTTGCTTAGAAGTGAGCTTTGAAATGACTGGAGGGGTCTTTCCATTGCATATTCACAGGCACAGGTTTAAGAATATTCCCAAAGATGTAAACTGTGCCCAGAGACAGCTTATACTGAAGCCTAGGCTTTTGGTGGCCAGACCGTTGCAGTTTAAAACATGATTTCATTTGACAATTTAATAGCTGATACTCTTATGTTCAAATGTATTGTGTTGGGAGCAACAAGGAGTGTGGAGTCATAAATTTTAAGGAGCAATGATATTCACATCAAATTTTAACACACCCTATGGTGGGTTTATTTGTAAACGGGGCAAAATTAATCATCCTCCCCTTCTTTATATCTTTCTCTATTTTATTATTGCTGTTCTCTATATTTTATGATGAAGAATGAGTGGCTTCGTTTGCGGTACTAAAAACTTGTATTGAATCATGAAAAGAAAAGAATTCATCATTGCTTGCCAGGATATATTGTTGCCGGGAAACGAGTCACATGCAAATATTTTATAGTCAGCACATATGAGATAGATGTTGATTTTTTCAGACCATTTCAGAATTCTATTTCTCCTAGAAGAGAACTGTTCACTCCTTTCTTCTCTTGTGCTGGGGGTGAGAGTTGAAGTTTCATGCTTTTCCTCAGAGAAAATAATAGAATGGGGTGGGGGGGAACAGTATTAGGTTACTGTTTTCTCTCCTGACATTTTGTCTATTCAATTATTTTCACAAATTTTAAAATTGAAATTCAAAGAAAAAAAAAAATTAGCAGTACACAACTCACTTAGAAGTACAAGAATTTCAAAATTCTTATAATTTCTACAGAAATGACATATGGATGTCAGAGATCAGATATACCTTTTATTTATTTTATTTTTAAATAAAATTCTGCTGTCATATTTTGTCATGTATACCAAGTGCCTTCAAAGCACAAAATATTGAAAGAGATTTGTTGAGTAATAGGAGCATTTACTTTTTTTTTCACTTTTCAAATTTGTTTGTATTTTCATGATTTATGGGTAATCAAGAGAGGTCACAGAATTCTTTAAGAAGAGAGGCAGAGATGGCTGTATTTTTGGTTTGCATAACTTCAGACAGCTCATAAAAATCATAAGAACAAAATAGTTTATAATCTCAAATCTTCTATGTGACAGCTGTGTTGGAATTAGTTGCATGAAGAAAGAATAAAATGAAATGTTATCATTAATTGTTGACCTTCTTGTGGCAGAGGGAAGACTTTATGGTAAATCTTAGTGTTTATTTTATTTTGCTGACCTTATGTACAGTATCCAATAAATTTAAAAATGTTTCTTAAACAAGGGTTTTGGAAATAAACCCTGTGTTATATAATCTTAGAAAATGGTAATATATTTTTCATTTATGATTTATCATGAAATCCTCGTTTGAGAAGTAGAATTGATTTGGATACAAAACCCACTCTTTTGAAAATATGAAAGCACAAAAAGAACATTTGGAGAATAAAAATTACTAAGGAAGATGACCAGTGTTTTTTCCTATCTTTTATGAGATTATATTCTTCTGAGTATTGAAAAGGAGAATATGAACTAGAAATGGATTAGAAAATGAAAGATAAATTTTAGCATTTGGTACAGTGTTGACAAGGTATAATATATATTCCAGAATTATCTACAAATTACTCTAAAGCCTGTAAGAAAGATGGGGATAACCTATTTTGCAGGACCTGTCATGACAAGATAAGATGTAATCACTTTAAACTGAAGCAGGTTTGATTTAGTTTGGATAGGAAAAAACATTTTACAATGAGGATGGTAAAACATTATGGGCACAGGTTGCCCATAGTGGTGGTACATGTGCCATCCCCAGAAATATTCAGGGTTGGGTTGGATGGGGCTCTGAGCAACGTGATCCAGTGATAGATGACCCCGCTTATTGTAGAGGAGGTTGGATTTGATGACCTTGAAAAGGTCTCTTTCAGTTGGAACTAAGCTGTGATTTAATAATTCCATAAAGCAAAGGTTACTGAGACCTCCCCCTGCTGAACCAGCACCTTTCCTTGCTCCTGTTATCTCTGAAGATACTGGGGAGATACAGAATTCTATAGAGGGGATGTGCCTTGTATGAATTGTTGCATATCTCAAGGCTTGCACAAAGATGCGGAATTCCAAATCCATTCCCTCTTCCAGCTGCCATGTAGATTAGGATTCTACTGCATGGCATATTCAGCTTCTGGTCATGAGCTGTGTAGTGTGTACCTCACACTACTGGTCCTATGGAGACAGGGACAAAAAGAAAAAAGGCATATACTCAATTGGTGGCTCCTCTTCTCCTGTGCACTTTTGCTTTCCCCTGTTTGGTATGCGTGGTAAAACCTTCAGGTAGAATAAAGGTGGCCTTGGCTCTGCGGAGGCCTTCCTCTAGTCAAGCCCAGCTCTGTGTTTAAGATTTTGACCTGGTGTCTCTGCAGGGAACGGTACACATATAGGGTGAATGAATAAATGAAATATCAAGACTCTGGCTCATACACCCTGTGTGAAAATCCATGTAGAAAAAGCTCACAGAAGACAGTAAGCATGAATGTCTGTGCTCTACAGTGCTGACTGATCTCTCATATTTCTCATTTGTCTATCGTCATTGTTAACTAAAATATTTAATGTACTGTAACAGCACATGTGACATTACAACTTTATTGGGGTGGTTGCAAAGATATTTCTAGAGGAAGCGTATAGCAACAGCAAAAGATTGTTTCAAAGTGAAACTTTTTCATGTAATTTTAAACTTCAGATGTTTGTATTTTACAGTATTTTATCAAAACAAAGACCCTTATCCTTACTTTTCATTGACTTTCCTTTACAGGTACTTTGGAATTACATCTCTTCTTCAAAAAAGAAACTATGTGTAGAGGTAAACGCCCAGCCAACCTGTGCATTCAGCATTTATTTTTCTTTTCCTCCAGTTTTGTTATGTATGTTTTAGTTTGTTTTATTTGAAATTATTTTCTGAAGGAGAGCAAAAATTATTTTAGTATATCCTTACAATTACACTTTGTCAGGAAGTTCTTTCGATGATGTCTTGCTATGTCGAGACTGTCCTATGACTTTTCACATTAAATTCAAGCCCCTTATCATCCTCCTAGGGTAAAAAGAGGGGTGAGAGGGGCTGTTGAAACAAAGATGTTTCAACCAATTCTACCAGTGACATAATCGAAACCTCACTGGGTAACGGAGGATTGCAAAGGTGTCAGGACTCCCATAAGTGACGTCAGCAGTGATGAAGCGTGGAGCTTGATACAGAAGGTTTATAAAAGCTGTTAACTCTTGTTATATGTTTCCTACCATGTTCTGCCCCGCCTCATGTCTTCCTAGAATAGCCAGGTGATTAGGGCACTAACCCCTGGTGTTGAAACCCAAAATTCAATGAATACTTAATACAATTTATACAAAATAGAGCTGCTCTAATAGTTGAGATTGAAAATGTTCCATCAAGAGTAATGGATAGCCTTGAGGGCTTGCTGGGAAAAGGCTGAAGCTGAAATCTTAGTTCTAAGTCCAGGGGAACAGAGACTGAACATGGGTCTTCTCCCTGCAAGGAGATGCTCCTTTTGCTGTGCCTCTGGTTATTCGGATATGTATAATATAGTCTTCCTGAAAAAAAGGTCTATGCTTGCTGCAACATGAAAGTTCTCTCCTATGTGTTTTGGTGTGAATGAATTGACATTTTTCCAATGAAATGTTACAAATGGAAAACTTGGACACGTTAAACCGGAAGACTTGTCAGGATGAGAAAAACATCATCATAAGGCAGCTAAAGGGAAGACACCATATTCTTCTATCCTCTGTGTTTTCTACCTTCTCAATACTTGTATAATGAGGCAGCTGACTACCTGCTAACTGCAAGGTAAATTGACATTGCCTGTCTGAAGATATATTTCTTGATGTGATCCTTTTCTAAGCAACCTTGCATGTTGTCTAAGTGTTTTTCCTCTGACCTTGGTAATTTTCTTCACCCCTCTCTGAAGTGATCCATTTTTACTTCTGTTTCATTTCCTGCATTGCCTCTGATGTTATGCCCCTTATTAGTTGCATGTTTCCTTACTTTGCTTCTCCATCAGGAATGCTACTGCCTTTCAAACAAAAGTCCCTTCTCCTTTTTACAAGGAATCTCATTCTTTTCTGCGTAGTTAGTGAGATTTCTGATGCTTGTCTTTTTACTCCTGGTTATAAAGGAGTCCAGAAAGGAAAACAAACAAACAAAAATAATGTACTGGTAAAGGCTGGGACACTCAAAACTTTGTTCAACAATGTTTTAAAGTGAAGGGGACAGTTTTTCTGGCTTCATGACTTTAAATCTGAAATCTGCAGTTCATTGGGCTCCTTGTTTTGTAAAGTTCTTTGCAGAAAGATTTTAAACCCTGCTGGTAGTCTAAAAGTAATTACTTTCCGGGAGCATCAGCTCTATTTCACTCTTGTACTTTTGGTACTTCCCACGTGCTACTGGTGAAGGGCAGAAATAGATAATCATTTTCACAGACATACTAGAAAACACTGTGGGAACATCTTTGTATATTTTAACAGCCCAAATTTAATTATTAATGCTGAGAATTCTGTCACTTTTGCCACAAAATTTTATGTGGATCACGTTTTTGCCATGATTGACAGAAGATTCTTGCCTGGAGCCAGCTGTTTGCTTACTGTGCACCATAGAGAAAGCATCTGAGATGGGCCTTGGCTATCACATTTTCATGTGATGTGCACTCGCATATACATGTGCACATTACACAAAGAACAGAAGAGCTCACAGCAGCCCCAAAACGGCATCTGTTCTTTATAGTGAGATAAAGAAACTGCAGAAGGTTTGTTGAAACTTGCTGATGCTTGTTGTCACTTAGCAGGAAGTGTTTAGGAGTTTGTGAAGAACAAAATTACAATTTGTCAAATGTTGCAAACCTCCAAGTGATCGCATACTATTTGATTGCACTGTTGCTATAAATAGGGTTTTACTTTGGAGGATTACAAAATGACCAACATTCTGTTCAGTAAAATATTAGAATTTTAGTCTTTTCTCTCCTTTATAATTTTCCCCTTCGTAATTTTTCATAATCTAAAGGGTGAAGTTACCATTCATAGTATCCCACAGTATGCTTTGCCAGCACACATTAACATGTGAAATCCAGACATTATTTAGCCTTCTGTAGGATGACATGACAAACCTTGAGCTATGATGGGATGATTTTCACATATGGTGTTAGAATCTTCTATACTGGATAGTAGTACCTCACCTTCTAGTTCTCCCTGAAGTGATAAAAAATATCAAATTGTGAAGCTTGTATCCAAGGTCATTTGGTTCAATATGAATAATTTAAATTTTTGGAGTCTTCTTCCATTTTGGCCTAACAGAATCATCCATGAAAATCTCAATGTATCATCTTCACCTGTGGTTTCATGGAATAAGACAAATATTTCTGTTATGAATACAGCTGCCAGTGAGGAATGCCTGTAAGAGCTGGCAGAGCTTTTGACTTTGGAAATAAACCGCATATGTCTCTAAGTACATTTAGGAAGGAAGCTTTGCAAATAAAGAATGAATGGGTCATTACATCTCTTTGGTAAAATTGTCTGCTATATATGCATAAAGCATAAGTTAATTCAGCTATGAGGACTAAGGAGGAAGCAAATCCCTTTACGAGTAGAAAATGGAGATAGTAGTATTTTCCAGAGCTAAACGCATACGTACCAGCTACAGATACAAAGAGTTATGATCTGGCTTTAGATGCATGATGCAAAGACAGTGTTGTACTGGAGACTTGAACAAGAGACTCTGTGCCAGGGATACCCTTATCTACTCCCCTGCCATTAGCTGAGCTGTCAGAAGGGTCAAGATCTAGCTAAAGTTGGAGATGTGGCCACAAGGTAGTGCTTATGAACGATTGCAGAGATCTGTCAAGGAATCTTCTCTTTTCTTGATTGTCATTGAACAATGGGATTACCACAGCTGAATTTCCAAGTGCTGGCAATTAAGCTAGACCTCTTGAGATGTAGATCAGGTGCAGAGGACTCTTTTCCTAACTGTTTGCTCGGGTTCTACAAATGGGAACACACACTAGCTAGGCTTTTAACCCCAGGGCTGAGTGATAAGGCTGCTCTTCAAGGCGTGTAACCTGGAGCATGCCTTTTGCCAAGGCAGTGTGAAATGGGAGGACTGCAATCTTCCAAGTGCTTTTCCTAAAGCCGTCTTTGGTTTCTCTGAGCCATTCACCATTACCAACAACAGCCAGCTGTAACTGGGTTTTTTCACCATTGAAATTAATGGGTTGGATGGAGTCAAAAACTCTTACTGCATTACTGGCTGGCTAAGTCTACCTTCAATTGAGCTTTTGTCAGAAAAGGAAAAAAGGTAATCAAAAGGTTTTTTTTCCTGGAAAACAGGCTTTCAGGACAAGATGAATGATCAGAACACCTTCTTTTATCTCTGTCTTCTCAGAGTTTTCAGGTGATTCTTCATTACAAAGGCACTTGGAATCAAGCATATAAATTAAGCCCATCAACATCTCTTACTCCAGTTTAGAAAACAGAAAGTGAGTAAGTGATTCAATGCCACTTTTGTTTCTTACTGACTCTAGAAGTGGCTAAAATAACTTTCCAGAGTAAAAGGAAAAGTTATGTAGAGCTCTTTATGAAGAACTACCTGATTTCTTCAGAAAAGTGAGCAATGATAGAGAACTGGAGGGAAAACAATAATGTGTGCAAGATTTTCCTTTCTCCTTTCCTTATGCAATCTAGACCAGCTCAGGCAAGAACCAGTGGAGACCGTAGGGAGTAAAGGAGAAATGGGGTAACAAGGCATACATGACATAAAAGATATAAATAAAACTGGCAAAAGAAAAAGTAGATTATTTATATATTGTTTATTTAGACTTGTTTAAAATCTAAGTATTTCAGTTTTCAATTTCCTCTTATTGTCAGAAAAATTCCAAAGAAACACGTTAAGTGAGAGCTCTGAGTAGTGGGAACAATGGGAAACTACACTTCTGCCTTGCACTGACAAAGAGGTGTAGGGTTAGTTTGGGCTTTAGTACCTCCCTAGTATCAACGTGGGTTGTCATGCAGCAGTATAGTCTCTGCTGTAATGAAGGATTTTACTGTCACTGTTAAAGAAAACCTTTTTAAAGCTGCTATTTCAAGCTTGCTGATTATATTAAATCATGGAACATCCTTTCCAAATACCAAAGGTTATTTCTGAAAATGCACATTTTATTTACATTGCACTGGATTTTGTGTTTGTACAGGGTTTATATATGGCATTAAGTTTTAACTTCATTCTGTGACATGCTTTCTGGTATCAGCACTTACCTTCTCCCAAGAAGCTGTTGAAGTTCATAAAAATGTAAAAGCAGGCGTATGGTTGAACATTTCATGTGCCTGTGGAAAATAAAACCTTTGCCTCCAGGCAAGGATATATGTCATTGAGTTTGAAAGTGTGATAAACTGAAAAGAAAAGGAAGACAAGTGAGTGCCCAGACCTGAGTCATGTCAACATAAACCATTTTTGACTAAGCCCTGACTGGGCAACACTCCCTCAAGCCAATTGTAAACCAATTTAAAATTGCTGCAATCTTGTCCTTTGTCAATGAACTAAACCGAGATGAGACATATCATGAAAGTAAAGGAATTGGAGCACAAAGTGAGCCAAGTCTGTATGATAGCAAGGATATTTTCAATTTAGAATTCATTTTCCTGTGAGTATATACTGCTTGAACTGTTCCTGGAATTCAGACTGCCAAACTTTGCTTTACAGTTGAGATTGTGCCACGGGAGCTAGACCAATAGCTATATGGAATTTCAAGAAATTCATAAATTTTAATGTAATATGCGTATTTGTTTTTTTCTTCACAACATTAGAAATTGGCTTACTGCAAGAGAAGTAAGGCAATCCAATCACAAGGACAGTGTAAAGGATATGGCTTAGAAAAAGTACAGAAATCACTGCCCTTTTATTTTTTTCTGATCTCTCTCCTTAATGACTGAGGTACAGTCAGTGGCTGTTGATAACCTGATTAGAAATAAGATAGATGCAGTACTTGTATTTTGAGGTTACTAGCAGGTTATTAGCTTTATTTAGCTTGTTATTCTTACTAATTGCATGTTGTTACATGCAGTACATGCAAGCTTTACATCTGTATCGGGACGTGTTTGTAAAAATTGAATGCACTTAAATATGCTCTATAAAGTTCTCTGCTGCTCTCGAGAATTACTGTGCAGATTTTGCAGGGAGTAGACTAACTCTATGCTAGAAAGTAAATTTTTAAAGTTATAAGTAACTGAGAAGACTTGCATGGAAATACAGAAGTCTCAGACTGGGAGTAATTTTTGTTCACACTCTGTTGTTTATAAAATTCAAGTTTTGTCAGTTAATAATTGTTTTTTTTTTAATAAAACTTCTAATTAAAAAACTGTGAAGATGATATTACAATGTGTTATGTGTTTATTTGTCACAAATGGTGCTATTTTGTCTTGAAGATTCAGTTAAAAACTGCAGCTAATTAATACTAGAAAAAATATATCTGGATGATTCAAAAACTTATTCCACAGCATAATGATCAACATAAAACTCTTATTAAAAAAAAAAATAAATCAAGTACATCATAAAAATGGGACTAATCTCTCTTTAGCTATAATAGTTTAGAGCTATGCTAATATTTTGCAGTCTTGTCTGGTACATCTAAAACATTTTTCTGTAGCAGTTCAGGACATTTTTTTAGTGGTGCTTGGCAGTTTGGTGGGTTAAAAAAGATAATTTAACAGGACTTTTAAAAATAAACGTTCAGACTAAGACTACCTCCAAGTGTGCAACTCCCGTTCACCTCAGTTCTGTTGTGTACTGAGCACAGGGCAGTGCCTAACCTCTTACTGTCACTGTGGAACGGTTTTCATTTTAGCGTTTGGTTTCTTCCAGCATTTCCTACGGAATTTACACCTGGTCTATAAAACTCACTCCCCTGCAGGCTGATGTACAATCTGCCTCCTGAGGAGCCATTACTATTACTTGAATCATCTGCCCACAATGGGATATGTATCTTTTATGTGTATAATGGGTCTAAAAGAAACAGGTCCGTGGAAATTACACCACATCTGTGGAGAGCGGCATGCACTCTGTGGGAGTACTTGAACACTCCCCGAGATCCTTGGGAACTGTTATTATGCATGAAGAATATTAACAGTCTTCATTTGAGGAAGTCTGTTATAATCACCTTCATTAACCAAAGAAAAATTAAACATGCCAAATCCAGACACCACGTCGTCTCGACTATCGTAGGCACAATTCAAGTTTTTTTTTTAATATTTGCTAAAGGTTGGTTAATTTTGGCATAACTTCACAGAGCCCTATTTAACTCTTATCAGCTCTGCTCATAGGCTTTTTCAAGGCATATACGAGAGCTGTGCACAACACGGGTGAGCTAAGGACAGAGGAACAAACCTTAACTCTGAGTTTCCTGGCTGCTCTTAAAGCACTAGTGTTGTTTTAAGATAATTTCCTATTTCATAAGCATGCAGTCACAGACAGACATCTAAATATGCCTGTCTTTGATAAATTAAAATCCTAACAGGTGTGTGAATCCTTGCCAAGATAGTTATGAGCTGGTCAGCGTATATTGCTTGCACTTGGAAATGGTGCATTAGAGAACACTTGACTGTTTCACTGCTTTATAAATAGATAGATTTGGCATTTCTGTAATCATCTGCAGAGGCTAAGAAAGCAATAAATGGATAAAATTAAGCATAGATCATGTTTCAGAATCTTCTAGATGAAATTAGTTGATCCCTCAGCATGTTCGTTCCTGTCATTAGCTTTTCTGATCTTTTGTGTCATTATGGTTCCATAAGAGCAGCAGAGATGAAAGATGTTCTAGTGCTGTGGGTGCTAGCCCAAGACCTCAGAGACCCCAGATCATTTTCCTTTTCTGCCATAGACTTCGTAAGTGACCTTGGACAAATTTCTTATTCTGGTTGACATCCAAAAAAGCACTTAGGAACCTAAAGTGTAACTCAAGCTTAATTTAGGCATCTTTGTTCAGGGGAATGCTCTGTGAGAACTCAGCCAGACTAGGTGCCTGAGACGATATGTATCCTGGCTTTGTCTAAGAAAGAATAGATAAAGATCATTTAAATGTATTCAAAGGCACCATTGTCATCAGATGAGTTGAGAATAGAAGTAGGCTCATTTGGAATCTATTTAGAAATGACGTTTTCACTTATGTCTCTAAAGATCCTGGTCTGCTAGGTGTCCTCTGAATGCCTGCCATGTGCAGACAGCCTTGAGTTCAGCACAAAGTGTGGTAGTTTTGGCAATTTGTATGTGTATATTTCACAAGCTTGAACGAAGAACGACCTGTCATCCACCACTTGTACATCATTCCAGCAGATGTAATGCTTTAAGAAGTGGAAGGAAATGGTCCACGTAGCATTTTGGCTACTAAAAAAGTGAAACATCGTGCCTTGCAATTTTCCTTAACCCTATTCTTCCCTCTGTTTTCTAACAGGGACTATTTTGAATGTTTCAGTGCATGAATAGCCAAGTGTCATAGGATCCCATTAATGAGACTAGTGGTTTGTCCCTACTTGATTATGTCACAGAATCACTTTTTCCCTCCCTTGTATGCCCTTTTCAGTATGTGACATTTAAAATTTGCTACCTCGTACTGTGGTGTGCTCTGGGTAAAGAGTAAGATAACTGCTGTCTTTACTGGGAAAGCTGTGCTGTTGTGCAGAAAGGGCAGTCAAGGTTCACAAAAGGAGAAATTGCACATATATATGGATAAGACACATGATAGCAAGGCCTGTGGTTAGAAGGTAGATCTCTTGGTTCTGCTTTCTGTTTCCACAAAAATATGTTTATCCATTTTACCCAATGACTACAGTGCAGCATGGGGAAACTGACCCTTAGTAGAAATGATTTAATCACAATTCTTGTTAGGTTAGAAACAATTCTTGTTAGTACTTCCGGTTGTACTTCTCTACTCCTCTCTGAGGTGAACTTTGGGAACAGAGTTCATATTTAGGCTGTGTGTATTGCTCATTAGTGTGCCAGAGCCCTCACTTGCCTCTCAAGACCACAGACTCTATTTGCTATGTTTAGCCAAATCTTGTTTTACCTGCTCCTTTTCCTGGTGGTTCATCCTACACAATGTCCTTTTCTTCTTTTCCTTCACTGTTACTTTCGTAATTAAGAAATTTTTTAAGTCTGAGACATGAGTTTCAATTCTTCATATTTAGGAGGACTTAAAGTCTAGACCTTCCGCTTTCCAGGCAGATGTGCTCTAAAGATTTACCTGCTGCCATCTCGTTGTGTCTTCTTCTATCTTTTAAAAAATTCTTTGTTCCTTATCTGAGTATTTTCTTCAGGCATCTTAGTCTAGCCACAGATTTGCATCTCGGATCCTGCAGAGACAACAAACTCACAGATATCTTTAGGTAGAGCAGGCAGGATTTGTGAAAACCTTCAAATTCAGTGTTTTGTGCCTGTGAATCCTGTTTTAAAAGATGGTTCTGTTTTTCACATCAAAAACCTGATTCTGGGAACTATGTATTAGCACAGGGTACTGAGTTATGATTATGTTCCTCTCTCTCAGAGATTTGGTTTTGTAAAATGAGAGTGGGATAACTTGCACTAACGGTAATGGTGTGACTGTCTTTCGAGATAGGACAGTGCAATTTAAGCGCTGTAAGCTCCTTGGATACCACAGTAGCAGGGACCACGTCCATTGAAATTGAGAGAACTGAATTTAGCTTACACCTAGAGCAGAAGCCCATTTGTTCTCCTTCCAAGCATTTCTAGGTCTAATATAGGATAAATAGAAATCAATCTAAGTTCCAGTGTACAGCAAAGTGTCTGTTTACTGCATGAGCCTTATAAGTGATCTCAAAATAATGAAGTGGCCTGAACAGATATTTTAAAAGCCCGTCTCTCTGACTGCCATATTTTCTTAATTCCCTGGTCTCCCTGATAATACCATTTTTTCATCACCTGACATGTTCCTTTAGACACATTTATGTTGTAGTCATTGTCATTTATATTCAGACTTGCATGACCACTGAACTGACTCTAGGATACCTGGAGCAGTATGAGACTGAGGGTGAATTTCAACATCTGGGTGCTTATAAAGCTTTGTGACTGCAGTTTTCAGGTGGTCTTGAATTCCAGCTTGCTTTAGACGGATTAATAATAAGCTCATGAGGCATATTTGTCTATCTTCACTTGGCCACTGTGGTTGCTTCAGACTATTAAAACCATTTGATGTAGGTCCCTTGTCAAGTACGACTTCGGATGATCCCTTCCAGAATCAGAGCAAATAAAAGAAGTCATCTTCTTTCTTTTTTTATCCCCCCACACTGAGTAAAAAAGAGACTTTTTTGGCTAAAAATGATAGATCCAAACCACATCTCACATTTTAATAACATGCTTGCTGATAATCGCATAACTTATACACACAGATAGACTTTGAAAAGAGATGGAACAAAAGACCAGAAAGCAATCTTCAGGGACCAAGGCTGTACTGGGAGGAATGGGTCATTTTCCATTTGTAATGTCCATGAATCACAATTCCAACCCACACATCTTAAACAACAGTATTTCTGAACAACTTGGCAGATGTATGCTCAAAGTGAAGTATATTTCACTATGAATATCACTGGATTAAGGTGATTTCAAGATTAAATCACATGAGAGAACAGAAAATAATTTCCTTACAAATTGTATTCTAGCCAAAACACTATGGTCTTGCATCAAGATAACAAAAGTTACTAGTCCTGTGGGAATTTTGGAATGAAGGTTAGTAAATGTGGAACAATTTTTCTATTCCTCTTTATTTTCTAAGAGATTCTGTTTATGTGAAAATGTGTATACAATATTTTACTGTATTCTTGGAGAAGAATTTATTTTAATTTGAAGATAAATACCCTTAAATCATTACATAAATATTAGAAACCTTATTTCTCATAATTTTGGATCCAAAATGTATCTATAATATTACAGAAAGCATGAGGTTTGTGATTTAGCAAAATTGTGACTGGATTTCTCTATCCATTAATTCTCACCATTACAGGTAAAAAAAGGGTTGGGCACAATGTCTAGAACTTCTCATCCATGTGTAAACAGCTGCAGGATAGATATCAGACTCGGTGCACGTTGATTGTGTGTCTTTATACTCAACGGAGGGAGAAGTGTGTTTGCAGGGCACTTGGATCATCTGACCAATTTTGAACAATGTCCTTACAACAATGAATTGCTGCCTGAAAATTCCTCTTTGCCTCAGTGGAGGCTGTAAATTCTGTTCAGGCAACTGGTCAGAAGCAATGTGCAAAATCAGGTAATACGGACGCCCTCTATTCCAAACCTTGGTGCTTTTGCAGGAGACTTGCAGCTCATGAATGCACGAAGAGGAGAGGCTTTATATGCTAAGTGTCCTCCAGAGCAAGAAGAAAGCCTACTTGACGAGGGTGCATGCCTTAATGACACCACCATCATGAGGCTGTGCCTTAAAAACATAGTTTCTTCTGTAGCGTCTTTGGTGGTGATATCCGCTGATATTACAGATGACATAAAACCTAGCCTTGGAATAGAGATCTGGAATAGATCTTGAACTGGTGCAAACCATGGTGAGGCTCCATTTGAAAGCGTTGGAGTGATGGTACTTACCTTGGCTGAGGGTCTGTTCCATCTGTTGTTGTTTAACTGTAGACAGAATGACATCTCTTTGTTTGACAGCTACCAGAGAGATAATCATAGCAGGCATATCTCTCTCTGGAGATGGAACTGTGCCCAGGTTATCAGTATTCAGATATATCATCTGATTAACTTTGAGCTTGGAAGCTTGGAGTTGTATTCTGTAGATTTTCTTTTTCCCAGTACTGTACAAGTTTGGATTTTCTTTTTTCCTTCCAAAACTTTAAAATAGATTAATTTGTTTTGAGGCTAATTTCATCCTTGAACTTTCTGATTCCTGCTTTCAATAATTCACATTTAAAACAAAGTGAATCATTAGCCTGATCTCAGCTGTGTTGAGATATGTTACTTTTTTTAGCAGCAATTGCAATTATTTCTGTTGTGTGGTCACAATGGTTCAGTCCTGTGCTCCAAATTATTGATCCAATTGGGCCACAGTTCCTCTCTGAGTTTTCAAAATGGTTTTTCAGTTTCGAATGCAGATATTCTACTGCCAGCAAAGCCTTTTCAAGGCTTCTGGCATTTATTTTAAGTGATTCCAGAGCAGGGCAGAATTGCAAACTACCACTCTCTCTCTGTACCTGCAACATTTAAGGCTGCTAGAGTAACCCTCCTGCATGGGAAAAGGTTTGCTAGCTGTAGCCAGAATGCATTTTAATTTTGCTTCCTGAGATACAGGGTTATGAGAATTTAAACAAAAGATATGGTACAGGTACCTCCCAGTCTCTCTCATATAAATCTATATCTAAATCTATATCATCTATACCTATATCTTTATCTATATATCTACAGATTTAGATATATACACACACACACACACACACAAAGGAAAAAAACCTACTAAACAAACAAACAAAGAAAAAGAAGTTTCAGGAGGTTTCGAGGGTCTTACCTTCTTCATCTCTTGGGCAAAGCTTGCCAGTCTTTGTCCTCCTTTGTCCTCCTTTGTCCTCCTTTGTCCTTTAGCCTTGAATAACTGGTCTGAGCAGCCAAAAGATGTCTAAGTTGAATAAGCTCATATGTTTCAGTAGCCCGCATTTCCGTGACACTGGTGAGCCCCCCTTTAGCCTGAATCCATCACAAACAAATAATGTAGTTCTGATGGCAAGAGCTATCATCTGGGAAAGTAAACAGGTGAGATTTTATGCTGTTCATACAACAGTTATATATTTTAAGTTGGCATGGCACTTTAAAGTCAAATTTGAAAACTCTCTTGTGATAAAATATTAAGATACAGTATTGTGAGGGTAAAAATAATGCACACGTAATTTTTTTTCCTTTGTCAGTATTTAATCCAGTTCCCTTTTATGCAGAATTAAAAAAAAAAAAAAAATTAGGACTTAGAACAAAAAAATATATATTGTATATTCACAATTTTATCTATGAAAATGAGGATAGTTTTCCTGATTTCCAAACTAGGATTCTTGAATGATTTCAAACACTGACATTTGACACCTTCTGCCCCTGTGGTTCAGCCTGGTGCAAGGACTGGCTCCCAGGGTTGCAACTCCCGGATTTCTGTTTAGAGATTTCCTGATTAGAAGTAAGTCTGTCTCAGTATCATGGTAGATCTGCACTTTGATCTTGGAAAACTGATTAGAAATGAGGTCTTGCCCCTCCTGTGACTTCCACAGAAATTTCATGGAGAAGATATGAATTCACCTTTTTTCTTTTGCGAATACATGGAGGTTTGGGGTTCTGAGGATATAGTTCTACTTCATCTGAAAACTTTTGAAAATATATTTTTTTTTTCTTCTTTGTGTTGTCATTTTGGTACAATTGCTGGCAGCTAAAGGAACCATATTTCTTCATATTTTAGATTGTCACTGCTTGGGGTTTTTTGATTGATTGTAAAAACTGTGGAAATTTTTAGGGGAATGGATCTAATCACTGCCTGAAACTCACTTTTCAACTTCAGAGAAAAATATTCTTGATGAATTTCTAATTAAAACATAAAAAAGTCAGTTTTCAAAGAACTTTGCAATAAAAGAAGACACAAGCAGTTTGCCTGTGAAAGCAAAAACACAAAATGGGAAAGTAATTTAAGGCTTGAAAACCAAGGAGAAGGATAGCATTCCTGTGGAAAATAAGCAGCTGTTGCCATTTCTTTCATTCTTTGTTCCTGACAGACGTGGAGATGAAACACTTTTGGGGGAAAAAAACCAACAAATTGGGGTCTGAAGCTACAGAATAAATCTACAATGCTGTGTGGACGTACACAAACGTTTGATAAGATCATATGCCTTTCTTTTTGTGGCACTGTACTGTTGATTTCAGGTCTCTCTGGCTATGCCTTTTTCTGCAGAACAAATTTTGCTTGAAAAGTGGCCTAATGATATGCAGGGGAGCCTAGTGAAGAATACCCCAAACTCAATTCCATTGCAGCTCTTCTTCAGGCTCTGTCCCCCTCTACCCAGAACCACTTGGGGGACAATAGAAAGTTTTTTGAGTTTGGATTGTTATGGTCACAAAGCTGGGGTTTTGCCAGGGCCCGTTAAAGATGGTCTATGCACAAGTTCCCCATCCACAACACAGAGATGACTCTGCTTCCTTGGTCACAGAGTTTTCAATCAGGACTTAAACAGTGTAATCATTGACAATAATCAGTTAAAATCTCAACCCCAGCATTCATTAAATTGATTCTCATGGTCAAATAGACAATCAGGGGAGTTTTGTGGTTTGTTTTCTTTTTTTTCCTGTGTCTGCTTCTATTTTGAATTTACTGTTTCACTTCAGTGCCTAAAATCATTATTGAACTTTCTTTAACCTGATGAAAAAATCATGGTCTTTTTCTAAGGAAGAAGCAAACCAACCAAAAGGCTTATCTATTTATTTATAACTTTTCCATTTACAAGACGCTTTTTGGCAATATGGCCAACTGCTGTCCTGATATGATTGTAGGAAATATTTATAATTCTGTTAAATGAGACTGATTAATCTTGACTTGCTTTTCACCAAATTTTCTATAGTTAGATGATGGACTTTGGAAGCTAAACATCTCAGAGATGAGCTGCTACAGGCTAATTCATAATACATTTTGTATCATTTAGCTGTTGATTTAAATATTAAGATTGAATTTTCTCTGTTTTCTCATATCTTGCAGCAAATTTTAGAATTCATGTGTCACATGTGGAAGAAAATTCAAGAGGATCAGTGAGAAGAAGAACTTGTTCTTACTTATTTCCTTCCCCTTGTTTTGATAGAGGAAAAATGTGGCCTGTAGCTATACCACCCCTCTTTTCACACTGCAAGGATAATGGGAAGCCTCCAAGACTGTATTTGAATTGTGAGTTGAGGATGGCTGCAAGATTGCTCATAAACCTTCTTCACTTCCCTTCACATGCAGAGTCTCAACTTGCAAATGCAATGTGCTGTGGTTGACGAACACTTTTCCAAACCTTGATCAGCAGCCAGGCAAGACTGGGAGCTGCACACCCCTAAGACATGTTTGTCCAGTTGTTCAAGTCCTATTCACAACTCATATACCTATTTTGAAGGGGGAAAGATGTTTTTATATTCTGCCTAGGGACTGCTCACTTTATCATCTTGATGGATTCTCTCTCTGACAAGTTGCTTTTGCAAATACAGCATTTTGATATTGATATTGTGTTATCAATGGCCGATTGAGTTGATTCAGTAGATTTTTTAAAAAGTTCTCTATAAGAAGCAGAGGGAATGCTAGTGATCTT
>VZRN01003577.1:882651-917122 GCA_013397935.1 Dasyornis broadbenti | reverse complement strand
TTTTTTTTTTTTTTTTTTCTCTTCAGACAAGAAAAAATGCAGTAGTTTCCTGGCAATGCATAATAAATGATTTAAATGGAGTAGTTAAATGTCCCTTGCAGTCTTTTGATGTACCATGTAGATCTTTGTCTAATAGTGCCACACTTTCATCTTGCTGATATAAGCTAAGCCTTGTCTCTCTCTCTCAGACTGCCCTAAATAGAGCTAGAGGTTTTTATTTATACAGCACCTGAACTAGCTCAGCTTTTTGTTTCACTTGGATCAAGGATACTAATCATTTTAAACACCATGATTCATGTCTGGACTTTATTAAATTATATTCTCAGGCTTCAAGTGTCCTTTTTTTTCCCTCTCACAGTTTATTTTCCTTTGTTTTCCCATAAGGAAGTTACAGAGTATAGTTTTGTTAATGCCATATAGTTATAAAATCAAGTTATGGATACAGCAGCCATACTTTCTTATTAAAAAATATAAAGCATAAATGGAAGAACACCTTTTCAAGTAATGATGTTTGATTTTGTTGAGAAGTTGTAATTTCCCTCTTGGTCCCATGATCAACACCAGAGTAATTGAAAAAAGAGACAAAAACCAGCTTATAATTAGTATATGTCTTTTTTTATAAGTTTTGAGTACATATTACATTCCCCCAAAATGCAGAATAGTAGCTCTGCTCTGTGACTGTATCAAAAGAATTCAGCAGCTTTTCTTAATTTTCTATTCAGGTCTAAACCTGGCTTATAGTTTTGATACCCCTCTGCAAAGGAGAAGTAATTATCATTTGTCATCATCCATGATGATTCTGTATCACGAGTAATATTTGATTTAAATTCGACTGACAGTGTCGATGCGTCTGGCTCGGGGCACCACATAATTGTCAGGTGATAGCTGTTGGTGGCCACTTAATGGATTGCATCGAAGCAAACCAAGAATAAAATGCCCCAGTTTTTGCAAATCTTTCACAGTGCCGTGTTCCCGTAGCAAGTCATAACATCATCCTAATTCCTCACAGCTGTCCTTCCCACCTTGTTTAGTACAAGTGACACGACAATCACTGTCACACATTCTCTCTTCATGGGTTTGTATTCTAGTTAATTCCACATGTTGCATTGTCAGCAATATCTGAAAATTACATCTTGCTGTTCTCACTAGATGAGAGTTTGAGTGCAGGGAAAACATTGACTGTTAATCAGATAGACAAACCTTTTTTTGTTTTGTTTTGTTTTGTTTTTTTTAAAAAGGGAATGAAAGATTTAGAAGAATAAACATATACTCTAATTATGGTGAGACAAGGGTTGCTGGAAAGGCAAATATGAATGCTCATCACTTTTACTTATGCATTTGCATCTGCATTTGCAGTAGCCTTGGTATTTTTGAGAAGTGAAATCATAGTGGATATGGACTTTATGCTCTGTGCATAATTCATTGTATTCATCAGGCAGAATCCTGCCTGATTTATACCTGAAATTTATACCTGAAAAACTGTGGCTGTGCAAACCGCTAGAGACAACGGCAGCCTTTGGAAGTAAATCGCTGCAAGTGTCTGAAGCCAGTGTGTAAATTGTCTCCATGGCATTTTTGCCAGATGATGTCAGACAAGCAGAAAAGTGGTTTCCAGTGACCATCCCCACCTCTCTGCAGCCTTCTGCTAATTGCTTCTTCACTAAATCTGACCTGAGATGCTTTCTACTTTATTGCTTTGTGGTTGAATATGAAAGTTGTTATTTTCGGGACAGGCTGTAAAGATCATCTATTGTTCCAGAGGGAAAAAAAAAAAAAAAAATCTAAAGTCTTTCTGAGGTGTACTTGCAGCAGTGCAGTGGCATGGGGAACTTTAAATATATTCAAGTCGCTCCACATTAATCCCTGCTGAGTGACTTGGAAAGATCCAGTGGGTGAAATAACTGCTTTAAAGGACAGGACACCATAAATAAAGCTGTTATCTTTTTTTAGAAATCAGCTAGAATATCACCAGGAGCTGATTTTGGTGACAAAACCCCATTTTAAATTGTATTTTATAATATAGGAAAGATAATGCTGTGTTCAGAAAGTGGGAGGATGTCTTTAATCACTCAATGACTTTAAGTTTATGAAGTAAAAATGGTGATTTTTTTTTTTTTCTACAGTTGTTTCTTCATCCTCGTTAGGATGCCAGCAGCAAAAATAAAGATGTGTGCAAATATCCTACCCATTGGTGTCTTTCTTGTGCAGGTCTGCTGCATCTACTGTACCTGATACACTCAGGGCCAAGGATTTTATCTCTGAAATCTGCCTTAATAAATTGTGGATGTCATTGTACCAGTTCAGTTCTTGGAGCCTAAACTTGGGAAGTTATTCAGGTTTATATCCAGTTTTTGGGTTTGTATTGTTGTGGCTGCTGGTTTTTAACTACCTTTTTCAGACTCAGCTCTAAATTAGTGCATCACTGGGCATGTGAAGGTGTGGAGAAGGTATGGTGTGTATTACAAGTAAAAAAATCAGTGATTTGGGCAGATTATCCTGCTATGGATATCTATGTGTGTCTGGGAAAAAGAAGTCAGTAAATGATTTTGAGACTTGGTCACGAAGATGTGCAATTTCGCCTACTTGCTCTAGTTGTTGCCTGGTTTAGTTAATGGCCTACACCTTTCTGCCTGGGATGTAGATTTTAGACAATATTCGTAGCACAAACTAAGATTTCAGAGGAACTTTCCCTGCATTGATCTTTCATTTGTGAGGCTCTGCTGTTAAATTAACTGCTGACAATGTCACATAGAATTGAGGTGAAGATTAATGTATTCTACAAGGATTCAATTTTCTCATTTTTCAGACTGGAATACTCATGCAGTACTAAGAACCCCCTCAGCAGAGCCACCCCTGAGTTAATGGCGTAACACAGGATGACAGCTTAGTTCTAAAATCCTTTCTATTGCTTTTTTCCTCTCTTTTTTCCTTTTTTTTTTTTTTTTTCCTGTTGGAGCTTTATATAGTAGTTGGCATAGTAATATATCACAAGGTTGGGACCAAAAAGCTTCTCCCTTATTCAGGGAACTCTAAATCTTTTTAACAATTTCTGCTTGAAATGTTCGTTGATATCTGCACGAGTTTTCTTTCGTATTTCTGCCTTGCTGCTTCTTGTAACTTCCCCTTATGTCACACCCTGTCAGTGTGATGACAGGCCTCTGTGCTCAAAGCATCAGCCAACACCTGATACCCCCAGATCTGGGAAAATCCCTCAAACAGCAGCTGCAAGCCTTGACCTAAACCAAGACTCTCAGAACGAAACCGCAGGGAGCCCCTTACTGGAGGCACCCTTCCTTCAAGTCATTCACACATCAAACCGTTCCTTACAAGAGGAGGGAGAAGGGAATTTCTTGGATATATTTTTTGCCTTGTGATGATCTCTCCTCAAAGCATTTCTTAGTGGTAGAATATCATCTTCCATAATTTACTGGCATTCATATTTGTCAAAATTATTGTCCTAGTAATGATACAGGGCACAGATATTTATGGTAGAATAGCAGTCAGGAGATACAGAATCCATGAAATAATATTTAAAACTGTGCAGTGGCTTGTGCATATAATCACATAGAAATGTGTCTCTAAAATCACAACCTTTGGTAATTGCTCCCAAAATTATGTATGTATGGAATTTCAAATTATAGCAGACAGCAATGGCATTTTTTAAAAGTAAACAAGTGAACAAAACAGACATCCCTTTACTGAACCTCATCCAAAATGTGACTATTATTATAATACAATTTTTTCATTTTTATTTTCCTATTCATATAATTCTCATTTTCTCTTTTCACAGAATCTGGATTTTCAAAGTAACTGTGAAAAAATCCAGTTTATTTGAACAATGAGTCCCTGTAGAATATATGAATATGTGGGACAGACTTTCTTTTCTTTTCATCTTTTACTACAGTTTACAGCTGATCATTTATTTGATGTGTGTGGAGTAAGACACACAGATTACTTATAATGTCTCCAAGTGTCTAGTCTAAGACATTGGCATGACCAAAATTTAGGAGAAAGAGGGGCTAGAGAAACAAAAATGTAGGATAATGGGCAAAGGAACAGTGCAACTGTTTTATCATTTTCACTAAACGTCAGTCTTCCTATACAGGTTCTTATTGCTTCCTGTTCCATTTCCAGTAATTCCATAATTCCTTACTTCTACTTCCCTGCCCTTTTTAAATTACCATGATTCCCTTAAGGACAAAAGTATTTGCTGAATAGAGATGTTTCTTGCACTGGGGAGAAAAAAGAAAAAGAACTGTAGTTTATTAAGCATTAGATTTATATTAATATTTATATTCAAGGGGAAGAACTTAAAAAAAAATATTACTACATGCTATTTGAAAATATCTGAAATGTAGTGTGTTTGGAATAATGTCAAGCTTTTGCTGTCAAGCACGTAAAAGTCAAGAAAATGTCAAAACCCAGAATCTCTGGTTGCATTTTGAGCATTGCTTTCGTGGCACAAGCTTTAGTTATGTAATTGTCTAATATCACTTAAACGATTGTGAAATAGTGTGTTATCAGGGGACAAGGACAGTGGGAAGAACTAGATATAACTGTTAGGTTTTACAGGTGCATAATAAGAGAGGGCCCTTGGGACTGGGTGTAATTCAGATTACAGGAAGGGACTGTTCCGTCCTCCTTATGGGCCCCCTTCTCCATTTTTCCTAAACTTATCCAGTTTTACTACCAATTTGTGGCTGAGCTAAATCCAAACCTTTATTCTATATGTATAAATAGATGCTCTTTTAGTGAAGGCAGATTCTGGGATGTGGAAATAAGGAGCTCATTGCAACAGGCATACGCTTTTTCTGTCAAATATCAGTGTTACAGCAAAGCATGAGATACAGAAGTTTCTAAAAATCATTGTCCTGTCTCTTTTGCTATTCCATATTATACATTTTCTATTGAAATTTCTTTCATTTTCATGTTTCTGTTGTTGTTCCAACTTATGGTCATCATTGATTTTCCTACCTTTTATTACTCTTTGGTTTCTTTCCTTGTGATGTCTTGAAAACAGGAATAGACCTGTTATTCTATAAATAATAGACCCCCTAGTTTTATTAACATTATGTTAACCTGTAAGTTCAAATGAATGGTGTATGACATGCGGCATTCCTCCACAAAACCCACCATGCTGTTGTGATTTTTTGTGTAGGTCATAAATGTCTCCTTTTTCATCTCATCTCCTTCTCCCTTCCCCCCTTATGTAAATGATGCAGAAACAAAATTAAAACTTCTCAATAAAACATTTACCTGTCAAATTGCACAGTTTTAGGCTAGTGCAGCCTGCCAATGCTGTTGATTCCACTCCAAGAACTGCAAATAAAAGAGAATATCTTCAGTAATGATCTTTTATTATGATGCTCCTGTCATTCTTCAGAATATATTTTGAAAAGAAAAGCAAAGAAAGAGATAACAAGAAAACAGGTTCCCATCATGCTTCTTCATTCCTTTCTTGCTACTTATGCAAGCAAGAATGTCACTATAAGGGAAAAGCTCCAGGAGATCTCAAAAAAACATTACTCCTACAACATGTACAAGTGTCCCTGGAGTATAAAATCCAGATCATTGCACAGATGGGAGCAAAGGTCTGAGGGCTACTGCAACTCTACCTTTCAGTAATGCATCACATTGAAAAGAAGCACCTGTGTTTCATAATTTTGTGCTGATGTGCTCATTTCATGGTTCAAGGGTCAGGTACCTTTCTGCACTCCACTTTGGCTTTATTTTGTGCAGCAGAATCCTGACCTTCACAGCATATGTGCATCATCACTGGTAGTGAGGAAGATCATCTTCATGAAGGTTTAAATTCTGGAAACAAGTGCGTGCTAGTTCGCAGTGCAACGTGCTTCCTTGCCGATAACTAGTGGATTTGTTCCTGAACCTGAATAGCCTCAATGAAACGTAAAGCTGAAATTAAACATCAAATAGCCTGAAGCCTCCAGCAAGACAACGACAAGGGAAGACTGGAGAGAATGTGGATTAATCGAAAAGAACGGGAGGTTAAATACCACAAATGCAAATTGCTGAATATTTTATATTTGGAGAGACCTAATTTTGTGAATCCTCAGTTTCCTCTGAACCCTTTATTGACCAGTTCTGACTTACATCTTCATCAATGATGTGAACGAGGGGATCAAGTGCACTGTCAGTCAGCTTACAGACTGCAGCAAGTTGGGTAGGAATGCCAGTCTGCTGGAGGGTAAGAAACCTCTTCAGAGGGATCTGGACAGTCCAGATTAATTGCCCAACACCATATCAGATTCCACAAGGCTCTGCACTGGATCGTGCACTTGGGTCACAACAACGCCCTCTGCAGTGCTACAGGCTGAGGCAGAGTGGCTGGAAGAATAGGACTTGGGGCTCCTGCTTGAGAGCTGGCTGAATGTGAGCCAGAGTGTGCTTAGGTGACCAAGAAGGCCAAAGGCTTTCTGTCTTGGGTCAGCAGTAGTGTGGCCAGCACAACCAGGGCAGTGACTGGCCCCCAGTGTGTACCTTACCCCAGTGTGTGACCTTACCAATGTATCTTGGCACTGTTAAGGTCACACTTCGAATTCTGTGGTCAGTTTTCAACCCCTCACAACAAGAAAGACATTGAGGTGCTGGAGCAAGTCCAGAGAAGGACAACGGAGCTGGTGAAAGGACTGTAGAACCGGTCTGTGTTCTTATTAATATCTAGAACTATCTGACACAAGGTTTTCAACCTTTTCTAGTGTAAGGTGTCCCTGCCCACTGTGTTCCTGCTGGAACTACATGATCTTTAATGTCCCTTCCAGCCTAAGACATTCTATGGTTCTGTGATTCTATGGCTAGAGGAAACAGCCTCATGTTGTGCCAGGAGCAGTTTAGATGGGATATTAGGAAAAAAGTCTTTGTCAAAACTTTGTCAAGCCCTGGAACAGGTTGCCCAGGCTAGGGGTGGAATCACCATAACTGGAGGTATTTGCAGGATATGTGGGTGTGGCACTTGGAGACATGATTCAGCAGTTGGCTTGGCAGTACTGAACTAGCAGTTGAACTTGATGATCTTAGAGGAGTTTTCCAACCTGAATGAAGCTGTGATTCTCTGTTTCTACAAAGTAGGCGATAAGAAATACAAGACTGCAAGCTCTTCTCAGATGCTCACAGATTTTTGTCACTCTTAGTCTTGTGGGACCCAGGCGCATGACTCAGAGCCTTGCATCCTCATGTAGCATTCATTAATTGTAAGTATAAAGTTATTTGTAAGCCCTAATTTTCCACTGCTTAGTCTAAGTTTCTATCTTGGCTGGATATTACAGCTGGCAGCTGATTACCAGCATAGGCACTAATTGCAGGGCAGCGGTTCAGAAAAACTGTCTAATCCAATTCAGATTGAGACACCTTAAGAGTACAGGCTTCAGGCAAAAACTCTGTGGGTTCCTACAACCATGAGTTTTGGACTTAGTAGTTTCCTTCCTCATCTCAAAGTCAGCTCTCCAAAAATGTATCTTCTTTTGGGACCAGGAAGCCAGGCATCCAAATACCAGACCCTTTCACAACCTCTGTCTGTTGTCTAGCCCTAATCTGAGCTATCTAATTTAATGACATTTTCAACAACATGGGCAAAGGGATCGAGTGCTCCCTCACCACATTTGCAGATGACAGCAAGCTGAGTGGTGTGCTTGACATGCTTGAGGAACACGATGCCATTCAGAGGGACCTGAATGGGGTCCATATGGCCTAAAGGGGGCCTGGGTGAAAGACAAACTTTTTCATAGGGCCTATTGTTGCAATAGGATAAAGTGAAAAGGTTTGCAACTGAAATCCTGTCAATTTAGATTAGATGTAAGAAAGAAATCCTTTAAAGTGAAAGTGGTGTGGCTCTGGTACAGGTTGCCAAGAGAAGGTTTGGATGCCCCATCTCTGGAAGTGTGCAAGTCCAGTTGGATGGGGCTCGAGAAACTTGATCTAGTGGAAGATGTCTCTACCCTTGCCATGGGTTGGACAAGTTGACCTTGAGAAGGTCTCTTCCAACACAAACTATTCTATGATTCTAAGAGGATTCTGGCAGGATGAGAAGGAGAATATGGATCCCCAATCCTAGCTAATGATCCTTCTCAACAGTGAGAGTGGACCAAGCTGGTTGATAGGACAGGACCTACAGTTTGGTACATGCAGTGGTGTAAAGATGTTTACCTCCTGCCTTTGATATGAAGACCTATTGATTATTGCACTTGTAAAGTCCTTGCATCACAAGGCCTTGAGGTAAATAAGTAAGGTCCATCCTTGTCCAACACACGTATCCAAAAAGCCAAGAAAAAATATCTTCCTGCACTTCAGTCTGACTGCTCCCAGGGTGGCTCAGGGAGCCCCAAAGTTCCCAGGGAGTCTGTTCTTCAGAGAATTTTGTCCATGCAGATTCCATCATCTGTGAGGGAGCACCATAAGTCTCGTGCTCTGTATAGAAATCTACACCTTTCCCTCCCACTTAAGGTGTCTCCTGGGTCTTGAAGGATTTGCACATACTCCTTTTAGAAAGTTATGGATAGGGGACTAAATTCTCCACCTCCCTTCTCCCAGAAGTGCATCCTGCTGCATGCCAGGAGCAAAGCTGCCCTTTTGTTTCCTGCCCTAGTATCTCCAAAACTCATGGTTTTGGTTGCACACGGTCCCAACGACCTATTGCAGAAACAGCATAAAATGTGTTGGGTTGTTTTTTTGTTTTTGGTTTTTTTTTTTTAACATGCTTTCCTTTTCTCCCTGCAGGGTGATGTCTAAGAGAGTAGCCTTACACCTGGAACACCATCTTCACAGGGACCTAACTTTCACCTGCAGGCAGCGCTGCTCACGAAACACCTTCTGCATCTTTTGGGGTCTGTGGTTTAGATCTTCACTGGTTGATGTGCTCACTCCCTGTCTAAGCCTCCTAATTCTGCATGCTATACAAGCAAAATTGAGCCAATGCTGTTCATTCATGGAGATGTCTAATAGATTTTAAATTTTAGAGATTAAAGGCTCACAAAAAACAGAAACAAAGCACATCACCTGTCCCAAACACTCCTGTTTAGTGCAAAAATGCTTTGTATTAGCAGTGCTAAAGAGTTTGCTTTACAAATAAGAATTGAAGTTCTCTCAGGTGGTTTAGATGCCTAAACATCGCATTAAAGAGCTGAATTTCAGAGATCCTGGTATTCCCACTAAATCTAAGGGGTGTAATGCTCATCAGGTTTATGACACCAGAGCACTGGGGCTAAATGTGAGCTCCACTGTGAAAATTAGTCCCAAAAATTGACAGGAGAGTTGATATTAATTAAATTTAAAAAAACAAACAAACAAACAACAACAAAAAACCCATTAAAAAACAACCAAACCCTAAAAGCTTCCATAAACTATATTTAAATGTTTGGCTCCTCATGGGATTTTAGTCTATCCATTCAAGAAACTGTGCAGGTGAAACCGGGAAAAGATAGTAATGAGAATTATACCTGCAGCCAATATTGCTGCCAGAGGTTTCACATTGTGCAGTCATGGGTCCTGTATTTTCCTGAGGGCAGAACATCTGATTTACATGTCCCGGGGTCATTATGTACCTTATTGAATGCTTTAAGTCTTCTCCTTATAATTTCTTTGACATTCTCTCTGCTTTAGGAAATAAATCTCTCTNCCCCCAAAAATAAACCAGAAAAAGAAAACAATAATTTTCTGCACTGCACCCTTTTGTTTATCTTAGTCTTTGTGCTCTATAGTTGACAGGAATAAAAAGGCTCTGGTTTCTTATTGGCATTACATGTCAAATGCTTTGCCTTATCATTGAAATTCATAACAATTTCTTGTTCTTCTTCTTAGAAATACATATGTGGGGTATCCTATAAGGTTAGACCTCTTTACTCTGCTACAGGAGGTACATTGTGCCGTGTCTCCTATGCACTGCAAAGTAGACACCCAGTATTTTATGTAGTGTGATTCCATTACAATGCAAACGCAACACCCACTTCACGAAGATGAATGCATGATGATCTAAAATGCTTTCATTATTTCTACGGTCACTTTCTGGAGGTGGAATACATCAAGGAGACACTTTCAGAGAAGTTTTGAGTATCACTTAACATCTTCAAAAACATGTTGAAGAGTTGGCCTTGTTCCAGGGACTCTGTTGAAGCCTGTTTTGTTGAAATAGTCCAGAGTTAGCCAGGGACAATGGAATAAGGTCTACGTATGAGAATAACACATGGAAGACTAATTGCACTCCTGGGAAATCCTGACTTGCATGATTATATTGTCAGAATCATTGATCTCAGTTTTGCTAACCCTCTTCTGAGAGAGAAAGATGTGATTCTTGTATGCTATAAGCTTGAGAGCAAATGATGCTAAAGATAATTTTCTTTATATAAATACCTATGGAGGGGAATTGGGTGCAAAAAGATTTTGGCTTCTGAGCAAGAAGGAAAATGTGTTGTAAAGGGTAAAGGTATATATTTTGTTCAGTGCCTGCAGGATTTAATCATAACCCAGAGGTGCCAATTGTATTTATTTTACAGGATTAACATCTGTGTTCTGGTATGTAATTGGGATTTCAGATTCTATGTGGAAAAGCTCTGTTTGTTTTTCCAGCATCGTAGATTATTCCCCTGTTTGTGCTAATTGCCCCTCTGTGCATGTGATGCATATTGTCTAGCTCTCATACTAGATAACTTCATTTGTGCTATGCTAGTCTCAAACACACCTGCAAAAACCTGTGACGACTTTTAAAGCTGAAGATGTTTCCCTTGACCCTTGTAGCACAGCAGCCACGACTACCTGAGGTATCATCCTGAAAGACGGGATAATTACAGCTGAATATACAGAGAGAAGAAATGGAGTGGTAGATAAAGCATAACCATTTAGGTATGTGGAGCAATCTGGGCCAAATAGCAGTGGTTAATGTCATCAACCTCCTGGAATTGCACAGTTATTTCTACCAGCTCCTTTCCTACTATTTAGACGTACATAATGCTGTAAGTTTAATCTAATTTAACAAAGAAAATAGTTATTTTCTTTGGAATGAAACCTTTCCACCCTGGATTTTGCAATTTTTAAAATACCTTACGCTGGACACGATGTGGAAAGCAAATGTACTTTGGATAAGGTATGCTTTGGTCTGGGAGAAGCTTACATAGCAGCCGCATGCAAGGCTAGTACTAACTGAGAATGCAAAAGGCCCAAGACTCAATTTTTCTGTTTGGTTGCTTTTTGATTGTGATGGTGGGGTTTTTATGAGTTACTGTTTATGTGATGGATTTATTTATGAATGTTAAGAGCTCTCTACCAAAAATCCCAAAGCACACAGAACTGGGTCTACGCCTGGTGAATCTTAAAATTCTTTATCAAAGGACTGCTATTCGTTCTTTTGCTCTAAAATCTGAAAATGCCTTCTCTGACCTGATGCTGCTGCTTTGCATCATTCTGACAGCTTGAAACAGGCTTAACTGGCCAATTGAGGATTCCATTTTTAAAGCTATAATGACTCCTATGATAACCTGCTCTGGCTGTTGCCTCAGGGTCAGAGTATGACATGTTGACTTTCTACTAATTCCCTGCCTGCTAGAACAGCCTTGTGGGGTCAAATGCATGGTAAAATGAGAGGAGCTCAGGCTGCTGTAATTCACACCAAGTACCACTTATGTAAGGAGAGAGGGTTTTTTAACAGCTCCTTTGGTTCTTTCCTGTGGCTTTTGAAAGTTCCCGGGTTTTGCTCTCTTATTCCTCTGCTCTTAAGAATGAATAAATGCAAGATACATAATTGTGTGAGAAAAAGGCTTCGCGGTATGATGGTTTAAGATAAATCACTGTCAGGCCACTCTTTGGTCATACACCTGTGCGAATGCCTGAAGTTCTATATGCAAGCAGGAAAAGAAAATTCTGATGAGGAAGAGCATTTTATAAGCACTTACGATTAAGGCTATAAATGATCCCACAATGTGCAAAGCTATGCAGACTGAAGCCTGATATCTCCTTCACATGAATAAGTGATTCTTGCTTTTTATTCTGCTCAGTATACATATTTGAGATATTTTCAGTAAGGAGCAAACACATTCTGCTGAAGAAAACTATCTATTTGCATCCTTGTAATCTTTGCACAGCTGTATATCATGATTCCTGATCTACAGAGTTCTTCTGAAATGGATGAATCTGGGACACCTGAAAGTCAGCTGAAGGTGCACAGGCAATGGCTCTGCTCAAGATGCTTCAATTCATTTCCTGTAATACAGGACTCTGATATGGTTTGTTGATTTGTCATTGTCAAGAAGTGTGCAAGAAGGTTAATAAATACAGCCAGGCTGCTTCTCTAATCTCTGATCGCCAGTGTCATTGATACTGCCCCTTCCTTCCATCTCATGGTATTAATCAGTTTACAGGTATGTTTTAATGAAAACAGGTTATTCCATGGCACTGAATATAGGTAGTTCTTCAGCTGTCTGACTTTATGTAAGTACATGTATCACACAAAACACTAGTTTCTCCCTAGGCAGTGAACTATTTAAAATATATTGTATGTGAGGGTATGCAAACAATGTCCTTAGAGTCTCTCTCTTTTTTTTTTTTTTCTTTTCTTTTTTTTTTTTTTTTTTTTTTTTTTTTTTTTTTTAACTATACAAGAAAGCAAAATGAACAAGAGTTCAGTTCAGTGTTTTTCTGGGTGGATTTTTGCCATTGGAAGCAGTCGCCATCGAGCTCAGATAATATTCATGAACTTGAAATATCTATTTGCTGATTGTTTGTGACAAGCAAGCTCAGTAAAAATGAAGGGAGTTGGCTTGAGCTGGAAATCTGTATAGCTATATGAGAGTACAGAATACAAATATGAAACTAAGCATTTCTTCAGGCAGGTAGCAAACAAGGCATCTCATAAGACCGTGCCTTTGAAGTTCTTAATAGACAATGATTTATATTAAATGAAGACAAAATGGTATGCAAATAGTCTTTTGAAGGATATTTTTTTTGTGTGAAATGTCAAAGTTAAATGCACAGCATGCAAACAGAATGAAAATGTCATAATACTATTAATACTCAAGAGAGGTTCAGTACCAATTAAGTACTGGACAAAATTTTGTGTCTATTTTATTCTTACCAGCTTGTCCATCTTCAGCAAGTACTCTTTTTAAAATCATGAGCAGAAAGAGGAATATTGGGAAGTACTTTGAATTGCCTCCTTTCTGATTACATGGTAAATTTATATTCCTCTAAAGGGCATAGCCATTTGGGCTGTTTCCCATTTATATTTTTAAAAGAATGATGAAAAGGGTCATTCTGAAAACCTTTGTTTTCTGTGTGTTGCTAAAAATATGGGTATCTTTTTGCCTCCCAGCCTGTTAATTCAGTGACAGATAGCGGTGTTATATTTAAAGGTAGCCCACCCAGCTCTGCCCCCTTGTGAGAACACCCCGTGTGTGGGTTGGTCAGATGATAACCATGTGGAGCTCTGTGTAGGCCCTTAGTCAAATGGGTGTGAGTATCGTTACTCAAATGAGTATTCATAGCCACTACTTGCTTTATTTTTTTCTGGAGCAGCAACAAAATGGCAGAGACGACAGCTGCCACATCATATACATACACACACTCCTACACAAACTATGCTTTGTACATCAGAAGCAGCATAAATACCATGGCATGTGGCAGTTACCATGGTAACGTGTTTTTTTAATGAATAGCAGATGGAATAGGCATGTAGAACTTACATAAGTTGTTAGTAATTTGTAAGTTACTGCAGACCAGCTACTGCAGTAAACTTTTTGTTTTCCCTGTTTCTATTTTTTCCACATATAGTGTTCAGTCACTCCTTTTCTTCCCACTGAGTTTACCCTGATCTAGAATACAGGCTATGGTGGTGCATAATAAGCAGCAATGGCTAATTTTTTTTTGTGGGTGAGGTTCCATAACACATGCAGCACAGGAAATAATATGGTTTAACACTTTTAAAAAATTTGTTTTTACAAAATTGTTTTGCTGTACCATTTAAAGATAAAAGTATAAGACATCACAAATCATAGAAGCGTTACTTTTTAGATGCAAACTCTGAGTCGATAGTGAACATTAAAAATGGTGGGGATAAGTTAAACAATCTGCATAAGAATTAATATTTTGATTGATATTCTGACCATAGATTGTTAGGAGACAGAACTTAATAATTTACTGATCAACAGGGAAAGATAAGAGAAAAAGCCCCTTATTGTAAAATTTCAACCTGTAGGATGCTGAAAACAAGATTCTTCCTCAAAATTTGAGGTGTGAGCTCCCTGGAAGATGTGGATAACTGACCTGATCTTTACAGGCAAGATCACAAAACACTAAAGGAAGAAATGGAGTTAAAATGAAGATGCCTTGGCTGCAGGAATAGCTCACTCACCCTCAGCATTTCCCAGTCACACCATATTAGACCAAATCAATTATGATGTAGGTTTCTAAATTATTTTTAAGAGCATGACATAAGTTAGATGCTTACATGTTCTTAAATGTTTCTGACCTGGACTGTGCAACTTGTAAAAGAGGCATTATTTTGAGACAGACTGATACTAGAAAAGAAATAAAGGGAGCAGGTTCTTTCCCAAAAAGTAGGAATTACTTCCCAATATGTATGTTGTTCAAAGATAATAACAAATACTCAAAACACAGTTTCTAAGCAGCCTCTATGGAGGGAGTTAACAGGTACGTATGGCAAAGACTTTCAGACAGCTGATAAAAAGTTTGTACTCTCGAATTCATCCAACTACCCTGGGCATTGGATGGCTTTGGGATGTGAAAGTCCCTTAGGCCCCTCTAATTCTGGGTTACAAGAGTGATCTTGTTACCTGAAGCTTAATTCCTCAAATTCCCTTTTCTGTTATTTCTCCCTTTGTGTGGAAATTTGATGCCAGGTTCCCTAGTGAGGAATGTTCTGTGTTGTCAGTGTGGTGCTCAGGAGTGGTAAAAGTCACCTCTTTTTTTTCATATTGCTCACTGGTTCCTAACAACTACTCCTAGCAGTACTGGACCTTCATTTTCTAGTTGATGTCACTTATCTTCCTTGTTATAAACTTAGCCTTGCCTCCTGCAACCCTTTCTCTGACAGCTCCAGCATCAGAAGACCTGCCTTGTGTTAACTGCTGGCTGGCATTGCTGTTTCTCCAGGACCGGTTTATTTGTTCTCCATTTATTCTTCCTGTTCATAGCAGTGATGGTTTCAGGAAGGCTTACGGAAAAATATAGTTATCAAAGAATAGCTTTGTCAACAGAAACCCAGTGTCTCTGTCGTCTTCTGGCTGAGACACACTGGACCAGCATTTCCACTGAGTTCCAGAGTGCTTAGAAATTCTCTTTACCATGTTCTTGTTTGTTTGTATCATTAGTTTTACCTTTTTTAACGCTTATTGTTGAGGATTTGGGACAAAAAGAGCAAGATTATCACAAAAGAGAAAGTAAATAAATCAAGTTCTTCCTTTTTTATCGTTATTGAGAACTCCAAAGTCTTTCTTTTATTCTCCAGGGAATATATTTTCAAAGCAGTAAAATTAAGCATACCATTCCCATGCATTAACCATGACTTAAGATACACAGGTAGATATATGCTAATTGTTCCTCCTAATGTTCCAGGGAAGTTATAGCTAGATAAAATGAACACTTGATTTAGGCCCCAGAATTCAAAGTCTAAGAAGTTATTTTCACCCACGAAACAGCAGATAAGAGCAATTACTGCCGTCTTCTTATCTCTTTTACCAAAGTAACCCTTCATTCTGTGGGAAGCTAAGTGAGAATTAAATGTTCCATCTTCATGATGGTTGCATGTATTTTTAAATTTACATTTTATTAACAGAGTAATTGTGGACTTAAATTTTGTTTAAATGGTATGCTTCATATAACTGCTAAGTAGCTGTTATACAATTGTAGAGAAAGCTTTGCAAGACATTGAGACACTAATGGCTTCTCAACCTCAACAAGACACCTAATATAAAAAGATGTGAGGGCCTTGTAATTAAAACAATCTTCTCAGTGAACTGTTGATATAGAAAACAATCTGCTCTCCTTTACATTTTCCATATTATTTTACTGAAAAATTATGACTAGTATGTTTTGTGAAGGTGCACTTTCTCAATTTTTATGTTATGGAGAGCACTTCAACTCACAGTCATGCCAGGAAATTGTATTGAATATTTTAATTTATCAGTATTAGTGTGAACTAGTAGCATATTGTTAGACGTCTCTATCACTGTTCTGAGGGTACTTCCAAAACTCCTTCAGTAACCCAAAAGCTCTCGTCAGGAAAGCTCTCATCAGAAAAGCTCTCATCATCATCTCATTAGTGCCCAAAGGTCTTAAAGGCAGCAGCTGAATGTAGCATGAGCAGTTCTGGGAGCCAATAATGCCTGGTTTCCTGTGGATTTCTGATCTAACAGACAGCTATCCCCTTGTCTCATGTGATGCAAGCATTCAAGGCAACTGGGCATTTTCCAGCACCTCTGAGGGAGAGAGCTCAAACTGCATCCTCTGGACAGAGGGCTGTGAGAAAGGAAAAGTGAGTCCTCAGCCCCACTCCTTTATTCCCGTGCAAATTTTTTTAGCTAACTACTGAATATTTCATCTAGTTTTTGACTGTGTCTTGTTTTCGCAAAAGACCACATCAGCCATTAAGTCCTTCCTTTGTATAACAGTA
This sequence comes from Dasyornis broadbenti, assembly GCA_013397935.1. NCBI lineage: Eukaryota > Metazoa > Chordata > Aves > Passeriformes > Dasyornithidae > Dasyornis > Dasyornis broadbenti. Next base: position 900,495 of record VZRN01003577.1, on the reverse strand, counting down.
CCCCAGGAATCAGCGTGTCCTGTTAGACTACAGTTGTGGCTTCCAGGAGTGGTGGATGTGGGAGTAGACCATGAAAAAAATCTCAAACAGGTGAGAAAAGGCACCACAAAAACACAAAACAGCAATAAGAACAGATACCCCTGGCAAGTCCCAGCTTAACAATACAATAGCAATACTGAAAGAAGATTACAGGAGAAGGGAGAGCTACATAAGGTAACAGACCAGAATAAATGGAAGTCACCTCGGTTGCAATAATTGAGTTCAGGTGGCACAAGCTGCACAAGTAAACTGTTGTTAGTATTAAAACAAAATATTTCCATATCAACTAATTACAGCACACACAATCAAACTTTTATATATTTCCATACACAAGAACATTTACATCTTGTCTTCCCACTGATTGATCAACACACAAGCCTCAATCTAAAGTTAACTGAAGGCTAAAAAGAACTCCCATAAAACATTAAATTTGGTCATTCATATTAGGGTCTTTGGGCCTTTGCTGAATGTGAGTCATATACCAGTTGTTCCCATTAAAAAATGCTCAGCAATGATTTTTTTCATCATTAGCCTAAAGAAACTTCATCTGGGAATACCAATGTCAGCAGGGTAGTGTCTCTAAGTTTATTGCACCATGTTGCTTCTCTCCTCCTCAAACATTGTGGAAAAAAAACTATGTATAAATTTAGATTAAAACTGTTTCGTATCATTGTCATCTTCCATGTACTTGGTGACATGGCACTAATCAGCAGACTATTTATTTGCTTATTACACCAGTTACAAGCTGGGCACACTTCATATGTTGTGCAGTGCAGTGTATCGGTGGTACTTGCTAAGTGGGAATTGACAGTGACACCAAAATGATAGTGGTTTATCTTCATGCGCATACTTATCAAAGATTCTTTGTATTCACAGATGAATAGTCTCCTAGAAATGAAATAAAACCTGCCTGCTGCATTACTTATGAGGCATTCTGCCATCTCAGTAGGATCTCTGACTCTCAAAATGCTTGCAGTGTCTAATAATTAGATTTGGATAATTCTTTCTCTTCCAGGCATCACGTTTTATTTTAGCAAGTATTTCCCTCCACAGTAGCGCTGTTGAAATTTTGAATTAGGAGAGATACAAAAGGAGCATGGAGAGGGGGGCAACCCTTAAAAATGCTCCTTGGGGTGTGGAGTCTGCCTGGAAAGAAAAAAGTGTTACAAACTTCTCTGTTCTTGATGTGGAGTTGCAAAAGGAAATTAGCTCATTTGTAATTTCAGTCAGTCCCCCCATCCCAACACACAGACTCCATTAATAATGAGTTGGGAGAAAAGAGATCCAGCATGCATGCCCGCTCAAATAGAGCGTGTACTTAATAGTCCTGCTCATACAAGGCTCCCCAAACCTGCGTGCCATGCCTCCAGGGACTCTGCGCTCCAGCTCTGTGGTGTAAGGATGCCATCACCCCCATGCATTCCACAAAAACCTTCCTGAAAAGAATAAATTAGTCTAGAAAGCCACTACATAATTAGACAATGTGATCTTGCATAAAAAGGGCAAAATACTGTTCAAGTTTGCAAATGGCTCATCTGCCGTGCAGATTCCAGCAGATGCTGGTGAAACCATCCATATTTTTGCATGTTTCAGTTGTGGGTGCTGTTTCCTCAAACCAAATCTTCAAGGTATTCAGGTATTCCTTCTAACACCCATCAGCATTTGATTCTATGAGTGTAATAAGAAAAAAACAGGCAAGAAAATGCTGCCTTCACATAGAGGGGCTTGGGTTTTGAGAGTTTGTTTTGAGGTAGTGAGATAGTCTGTGTGTGTCTCATTGGGAACGACAAACTGGTATTTTAGTGATTTATGAATTGGGGTGGGTGTATGTGTGTGGGGGTCTGTGTGGGTGGGTGGGTGTTTGTGTGTGTGTATCATTTTTTAATGTTTGCTTTTTTGTTTTTTTTTTTTAGAGGATACCAAAAGCTTTGGACCCTGTAATGTAGACAGCCCTTCCTAATCCTTAAATTCTGCCAAGTGTGGTATACTTAAGGAATGGTTTTATAGACTAGTGCTTTTCTTTTCATGCTGTGTGAACCAAATACACTGTAAGCTAAAACTAGTTTACAGACAGTGGCAGAAAACCTAGACTGGACAGCGAATATCCACTGACAGTCCTGGTAAACAGATATAAAATGACTAGAACCAAATTGCAGAGACCATCAATCTTTTGGTCACTGACAGGGGTCAGAAAATAATTCATAACCATCACCATCAACTCTTTGCATTATTTTACTTGATAAACTCTGGGTGCTTTATTTATGCCTTTGCCCTGCATAGGAGTAGTTTCACTATATGGATTCCTGTTACAACATTGCAACTTACCTTTCTATTTAGAAAGACGCAGGCAATAGATGTGGAAGACCTCTTACAAGAAGAGAAAGAAAGTTAACAATTATTGATTGGAGCAAATATAGTCAGCCTGTTTTCTCCATCATTTTTCATTCTATTTCGTTTAAGGCAGACAACTTTTGTCTCACCACTTAGTTGTATATGTGGATGTTCCTAATAAACTCAGATACATGAAAACTAGTTTAATCAAGTTAACTGGTAAATATACATACAACCATCCAGAAAAGCCTGTATAAATAGGCACATTAACCTAAATTCTGGACAAATCACAAATGTGTTGAAATAAATAAGAGATGTAACGAAACTAAAAATACTCACAACAACATTAGAAGGGAATTATAGTCTTATGATCTTAAAATATCCTTCTAATTTGAACCATGATGCCCCAAGTACACAAAGAAATTTAACTGCCGCAGATGTGTTAAATTCATGTAATGAAAAGAAACCCCATTGTGGATCTGCCCATCACTGAGACCCATTTTCTCCACCCAGCCCAGCAGCTGATGCGAGTTTCAGTCATAACCAGCTCAAAGCAAAAAGTGAAATCCAACCAGTGCGTGAAGCCAATCGTCTGAACAATAGACAGCATGTCACCGTATGGGACAGCTCTTGAACATCCTGTTCTTGCAGGCTCAGCATGAAAGCCACAAGAAAACCGATGACTGAAGACTGTGACTATTCCTGTAAAGAAAAACTAAATGTCAATAAAGAAGGGTGTCTTCTGTGGCACGTCAAATGGTGATCCACCTGGAAGCATGAAAACCCTTGACGACAAGCTTCTTACACGACACATTAACCCTGCTGTGCCGAATTCTTTCTTTCCCTCCTGGTTTCAAGAGGAAAGAGTCAGATGTTTCTTCTTGCACCAAGGCAAATCCTTAGAACAGTCAATATACTGTAAAACGTTTAAATACTAGTGAAATTCTTCTGTTTTGTAAAGGTGTTTGGCCACAGCGGTGTGAGGGGAGGGAAGAAAAGAGCTGGCAGCAGGTAATGTTTTCGCTGGTGTGTTTTGTTTCTGTGCAAAGTTCCTATGGTATCAAAGGCCCAGGAAAGGGCATTGCCACAGGATGGTACCACAAAAACATGCCTTCGCAAAGGTCTGCTGTACCTGGCTCTGAAGATGACTGTTCACATGGCTCAGTTTTTGGAAGGGTCAAATGTACCTTTTAAAGAAAAATGTGCATTTACAACACCGACAAGATTTGTGCTCACTATGACACTGGCAAGCGGTGTAGGTCCTTCCTCCAAACAAAGCAGCTACATTCAGATAACAGAAATTAAAAATTAAATAAACAATTTTCAGAAAATAAAAAAATTTACTTCAGGTATTTGAAAGTGCACAAAACAATCAATATAAAACACAATGCTGTACAGCAATGTTGTGCACAGCTGATGCAAAGTGCATTATATGCTCTCAGTAGTGTTTTAAAGTGACATGGAATGTCTCAAGAGAGTGAAATGGTCCTGGCTTCATGTAAGGCAAGGTAAATACCATCCAAGGTGCTGCAGTGACACGTATTTTCCTTAACCAGCCCCAAGGTGCAGCCCTTCTTACTGCGGAAGGGGACAGAGTCTGTGGGATGGGTCCTCGGTGGGACTGATGTCCTTAGGATTTACATCCTGTTCTTGGGGTGGTGAGAAGGAAGACAAAGGCAACTCAGTGCAAATAGTAACCCAGCTCCACTTTTTTTTCCACTAAGCATCAGGCATCTCTGCATTTATACAGTCACATCACTCCTGGATCTTATATTTACCTTTTCCTGCTCTACCGTCTGAGCCAGCAGCAGGGCTAGTGCTTTTATAAGAGAAGTGGATTGTGTTTGAGTGGAAGAGGCATTGTGGTGTATTTTAGTAATGTTAATGTGTGTTTAGGCTTTTAGACTTTTCACACAACCGCCACCCTCTGTGTGAAGCCTGTAGTGTTAATGCCCCATACTGTTCTATGCATGTATGATTTTATGCAATACATACCCATTATTCAGTTAGTGAGGAGTTTCTATGCATTAATAATATTTTGGGAATGAGGGGGAAGGATGCAAAGTAACAAATCACAGCGTGCATGTATTTAGTCTGGATTTGAAGTTCTTTTCCTTCTTGAATTTTTCAGGTTGCAAATCTTCCTTTCTAGTTCTGAAACAGTATTTCAAACTTATGCTTTTAAAAGTATGGCATATCTTTTGCTAAATACTTTATTGTACCTCTCTCTTAAGCAAATAAATTCCATAGGGAGATTAACCAAATTCCCTGCCATTAGCTGGTAAAATTACCATGCATATATGAAAAACTACATACACACATGTATATACGTTTATGCATGCATTTGTACATATATGTATTATATCTATCTACAAATTATGCATGTATTGTAGAATCATAGAATCATAGAATCATAGAATGGTTTGGGTTGGGAGGGACCTTAAAGAACATCTTATTCCAATCACACTGCCATGGGCAGGGACATCTTCCACTAGACCAGGGCGCTCCAAGCCCGGTCCAACCTGTCATTGAGCACTTCCAGGGATGGGGCAGCCACAGCTTCTCTGGGCAACCTGTGCCAGTGCTTCTTCCTCCACACAGGGAAGAATTCTTTCCTAGCATCGGACCTAAACCTACCCTCTGTCAGGTTAAAGCTGTTTCCCTTTGCCCAACACTCAGTTTGGTGTTTTTGGCAAACTTGTTGAGGGGGCTCTCAATCCTACTGTCCATGTCACAGGCAGAGATGCAAAATAGCACTGGTCCTAATCTGAGCCCTGAGGAACATTTGTCACTGGCCTTCAAGAGGATGCTGAATATGTGTTGGCACACAAACCAGCACATAGAGATGTACATATTTTATTCATGCGGATTCTTTTTGTAAGTATATTTGTTTAAATAAACATGTTATACACACAGGAAGTTTTTGACATTAAGTCTGGAGTCTGAACTGTGATATAGTGCAGTTATATATCATTTAAGCAGACACTCATAGTCTCTTTATTCCTGAGGGGGTTAAAAAACACTCCGCAACTTCTGGAGTGTGTCTGTTGGAACAAAATTCAGCATATTTTCTGCTTTATGACTATTTCCGTCAGTTTGTATAGAAGAGGTAAGCACTGCCATGTCTCTGACTTGTGGGGCAATGATAAATAAGGAACAGTAATGATTGTTCAAATGCTGTAATTACTATAATTGATGATGATTCCTTTTACTGAGTTTGTAAGTCTCATTGGGGCTACCTATATGCATAAAGTATTTATTTCTGTGCCAAACTGTGTGAGATCAGTGAGTATTAGTTCCATTCTACAAGGCTGGTATAAGATATTTAAAAAGTGGCAACTTGCCGTGAAAAATGTGGCAGGCAGTAAAAAGAGATTTAGCAAAGGCCACTTACTAAGGGAGTAGGGCAGAGAAAATACTGACAAAATCTGTCATCGAGGATACCCAGGGAGGCTGTTGGACGCAACGGGGATGGTCACTGCATCCAGTTCTGGCTTTGGGAACTGAGACATGACTGAGTCTGTGCTTTGATGGGTTCCTTCTTGGTCTCCATTACTGTTGAGCAGTATCTTTGGGCAATTCAGTGATGAGTGCTATCCACAGCTCTGAAAAATAAGACTCAGACAAGGCAGCATGCAAGCAAAGAAGCTGTCTTGTGAAAAAGCCATGTGTTTCAGTGTCTGCTTCTCCTTCTCAAGGGTTGTCAGAAGATTGTTTTTGTAGCGAGTTGTGTATCAGGCACTAGCAGTTAGCTCTGAAGGTAAATTGCCATGTATGTTAGGTCACTTACTGAAAAGGAGTGTTGCAATAACTGTCTGCAATTCTGTAGAAAGATGTTTTTGAAGGGAGTCCTCAGCTTATGGGCAACTGGAGATCAAATCTCTGCCTTCTCTGCAAAAGAGGTCAGAAACTTCAGAAATATACAGAGTCATTTACACTAACACAAATTTCTCTGGGTTCTGTTCTGAGATAGAAATTGCTAGAAATGGCGCTATTTCACCATGTAGCCAATGCTTTTAGCATAAAGAAGGTTGATTATTGTCTATGTAACGTGTAAACTTTTTTCACACACCAAAAAAAACCCCTCCTTATGCAAGATGCTTATACCTTTCTGGTATAAGGACTGTGGGGGACCCATATGGCTGTTTGTTCCTCAGCTTGGATACAAGCCTACAGAAGTGAGGAAACATGTCTCAGCCAGAGGGCCAGGTAAGTCACGACCCACTTTAAACCCTAGAATATGTGAGGTAGCTTAAGTGTTCCCTAAATAGTCCTTAGCACTTTGCGACCCTGATAGATCTGCATTGTGGGAAGAGTTAACAGAGGCTGCACAGTAGACTGATGCCTCCTTCCAAGTCATGTTCTCAAGCAGTTGTGCTGGAAGGCTAAATTTGAGGTCTTTGTTGTCCTTTTTCCAAAAATCAGACCAGTTGGTTTGAAAGACCCGCATGCACAGGTCAGCTAACTGATTTCCCCTAAAGACAGAGATCTGATGTTCTCTCCTAAGAGCTGCCTTATAGGCAGAACTGTGTTCATACCAACATCTCACAGAAGTATAGGCATCATTTAGCTAACACACATCCCTATAAATCTTGTTGGTCTCATCTCTCCTCTCTGTTTTTTTGGATTTTTTTCCATCTGATCCTGTTGTCTGTAGCTTGTGCTTGGTAAACTGTGCCCCTCTCTTTAGCTTATTTTGTTGCTGAAGACAATTATGATGCTTTAATAATTTGGAAGAGAAAAAGGTTTTCCACATATCCATTTAAAATATCAGCCACATAAATGTCTCTGATATTACACAAATGGAAGACTTTTGTATAGGACTGAACAAAAAATTTGGATGAACCTCGCACCCAGCCAGAGAAGAACGTCTTTTAGCTGATTAAGACACTAGAGAGATGCTTGAAATAGAGAGGAAAAAGTCCCCAGCGTCTGAAATCCCACATATTTTTCTTATTTGAAGCAGTAATTCCCAGCAGGATGCTGGGGCATCCCATCAGCCATGCTGTTCTAGGCTGCATGCCCTAGGATTTCTACAGTAATTTCCAGGCTTGCGTTCTCATGCCTGCAATGAACTTTTGATATTGATAAACCAAACTGAATGAAGGATGCAAGGTTTTCAAAACCTGAGTTCAAACAAGAAAGCCAGGGGTAAGTCAGGCTGTGATTTCAAAATGAAAGTCTTTTGTTGATTATCTTTCCAGCAAGCAACTCTCTCTTGAAATAATTTTGTCTGAGTGCAAACATCTAATTTTTTTTCCTCCTTAGTTTAATTAGTGTTGGTGGAGAGAAGTGCACATGGCTGAGGATACAGAGTGGAAAGAATGCAGATAAGTGTCTTCGATCACTCTCCAGAGCTCTGCTTTAAACCAAAGGAAAGATGGTGCCATCTCTTATGCTCTCAGTTCAGCAGAAAGTTACATGAGCAAGACAGAGACAACTTTTCCCAACAAGGAGTGGAACTGCACCGATTCATCCCACAAAGCTACATAGCAATCAACAAAATAATGTTTTTGCACTTGAGAATGTGTGACTTGATTGATAATAGCTAATTTTACATGACTTTTAAGCAAAACTGGCAGAAAGATGGGGAGACTTTTAAGGAGTAGTGGAAGAATGAAAAGCTGAATGAAGAAAATTGTGCTGCACATCATCTTGTCTTATTACTGTTAACGCCAGCAGTCATAATCAAGAGTTTATTGTACAGGGCAATCTGGATGATTAGAAACTGGATTCAAGTTCATAAAAAACATCTTGACATAAAACTCTTTTATTTTTCACCAATAATACCAGGAGGCAAATTCATCCCCTCCTCTGCAGCCTCTTTTAATTCAGTGGAATTATACCAGAGATAATTTTAGCCAAGTACCATCAGGATTCTTCAAAAATTGTATTTCAAATAAATGTGCATTTGCAGAAATATATTTTGTCACCATGAAAGGTATTGATACTGTGAGTTTAGGTTGTTCCTTCCTCTACTATTTGCATATTTTGAACTTGGAAGAAATAGAATTCAAACAGTCCAAGAAAAATAAAATAAATAAAAAATAGAAAACCCCCCAAAACCGTAATTATAGTGTCCAGTGAGGTTATTTTCTTTCAAACTTTGCTGCAATTATAGAAAATACTCACTTTCCTGTTGTTACCTCTCTGAGATTTCTCAGGATGACCATATCAGATCCAAATGAATAAATAGGAAGATGTTGCCAGAAGTGTAGTCATGAAATGAACTGTCTGTATTTTTAGAGACAACATCAGTCGAAAGGGGTCACTCTGGAACTTTATTATTGTTCCATTCAAGAAGATACCCACACTGTCCTTCTTCCTACAGGTTCTTCTCTTCCCCCCTTGAGCTTTTTTTCCTGTTTCCTCTCATCTAATCCCTTTAGCTCCTTTGGTCTGTTTTGCTGTTTTTTAATCAGGATGACGTTTCTTGCTCAGTTGAAATCCTCACTCCTGGCCTCTGCTTTTTCTCACCTTTAAAGTAAAATCTTTCTTTACTACTCCTTAAACTCTTTCCTGCTTTGGGCTAAGGTGATGGGGGATTTATCAGGTTGTCTAGTTCTACAATCTGACTGCTACCAGACCACTTGATTTTTTTACCCTCTAATGACTCCGGTAGATTGTTAGTATTTACTATTGGCTCATGATGAGTTTGCTGCTGGATAGCTTTTTGGCAACATTGCTGCTGCTCTTCCCCAACTTAGTCAAACAGTCAAGAATGAGGGGAAGGACTTGGTGTGCTGTGACCCCACCAAAAACAAAGCACCAAGGAAAGAGATTCGCACACAAACTTTTGCCTCTGCTTCATGGTTCAATAATTTTTTGTGGTATGATATAGACATACCATGTCGTTATCCAAGCCTTTGTACTATAAATACTGCTGTATTTAAAGTATTTCATTCTTTGAAAATGCAGTCATGTCTGGAGTGGTGTACGGGTGCGCTGTAACAATGAGGAGCAACTCGGTGTGACAAGACAGGAAAAGAACACTACTTTCAGAAATATATTTAGAGTGCAACTTGGTAATATTGAAAATCATGTCTGTGTACTCTCCCAGACCTGCAGATTAGGCATTATGTGGGATTTACACAAGCTTGAAGTACCTTTCAAATTAAATGCCTGGGCCTATAATATGATGAAAATTACCCTGTGTCATTGGTCACCGAGCTACATCATATTTATTTTTGCATTGAAACCTCCATTTCGTGAACAGTACTTGCAGACGCCACAGATGGAGATTTGAATGTGGTGTGATACAGCACATCAGGAACTAGTTAAGGTAACTAGTTAAGTTTTACAATCCGCAGTTTATTCGTGTGAAAAGATCCCTGACACTTCAGGTAGGAGGTTAACCCCTGTGTGCCGGATTCATTCCAAGATCAGCTATGTGCATGTGGATCATCTCTGTAGATTTAAGTGGATATACTTCTTTTCACTTCACATCCTCAAAACTTCTTGTATTGCCTCTGACTCTAAGAAGTTGGTATGAACATCCCAAACAGAGATTATATTAAGAAACAGCTATATTTCTACCAGTAAGCTTCAGAGGTTCTATTTCCCACTAGAAATAACATGCTTTATACAACAGATTCCAAATTGTGCTTCATGTTGAACTTTCTATGTATCAATTTATTAGCAAAGTAAATCCATAATACTAAATCTCCAAACAGTTTGAAAATAATTTCTTCAAAAAAAGGGAGAGTATTCTTTTTTTTTCTACTTGAAGATGCAATGTCACCTTTCTTTATCTAGCTAATAAACCCCTTAAACAGCACAATAAAGAAGTGTGTTAGAACATTATTCAAATCAGTACTTTTTGCACTGCAGAGTTCATCTGGCCCACAGAAGTATCTTAAGACAGGAAGTAAAGTTATATGAAGAGCAGCCCTCACGCTGCTGCTGTCATTCAGAGATAAAGCTCACCATGGACTGGGACCATTACTTATAATATATAACATGTAGAGCACAGCAGAATCATAAATGTCCCTGCTGAGAAGCTATACACTGAATGCCACAGTACATCAAGGCAGTTAATGTAACCTCTATCTGCCCAAACTATTAAAATTCTTAATCTACCATCCAGACTACAGTGCAGACCCTCTATTCAGCTAAGCAAAACAAAATCAGAGATAAAATAGTCACTGAAAAGTTGCAGTGATTGTGTCTAAGGTTTTACTGGGTACCACTGTGTTTCTGTAACACTAGAAATATTAAGAAATTCTAAAAAAAACCAAATCAAAACAAAACAAAACAAAACAAAACAAAACAAAACAAAACAAAACAAAACAAAACAAAACAAAACATCAAAACCAAAAACAACAACAACAAAAAAACCCCAATAAACACTTAGGCTCAATATGAACATAATCCCTTTCCTTACTTTAGGAGTTACAGTGACTGTAAAATGGTCAAGGGAAAAATTAGAGTCAGAAAGTAGTGTACAAAGCCTAACAAGCAAACAAAATTTCCCTGTAGTTTATTTCTTCTCTTCTGTCTGAAACTAGTTGTTTAATATTAGAGAGGATGCAGAAATAGGAAGATGGTGGAAAAGGGGAAAAACAAGAGAGGTGTTAAAACTAGTTTTAATCACCTTCAGCAACCTAGCCAGGAAAAGAGCAGCATATGCTGGTGCAGACACTGCTGCTGAGAAGTGCCCCGGCACAGCTGCACACACCAGGAACCTGTGATTCACAGCTTTATGGCAAAGCTGACAAAACTCCAATGCTTACTTCCATTTGCAAGACTAAAACCACTTCCATATATCAGGCTTTAATGGCTCTTTAGGTTTTCTGCCTCTGCCAGGTGCAAATGACTTCTCATGTAGGCCAGCAGTACACTTCCCCTCTCTGACTTGTTTTCTAAGAAGTTTGAAGCATGTTTTCCCATTCTGGAGGGCCCAGTGACTTATTTCTCTTTTTGGCAACACCACGCTGATTTAGGAATGTGTCTGGGGACTTTTAGTTGGAGTGCGGTCTGTTTCTGAGGCTGCTGCTGTGGCAGCATGTCAGGAACTGCTGTGAGTTTTCTGGTTTTGGAGACAAAGCCTGAAGAAGAATGAAGCTATGAGCAAGCCGTTCTAACTGCTTTTGGAGCTTTACCACCCTTGAGTTTAGCAGGGTAACATATTCTTCCTTTCAGACATCACGTTTCAGCCTAACACTGCAGAAGCCAATGGGGAGACACAACAGGCAGAACCAGTTAAAGCTGTTGCATGAGTGTGTTAGGTGGGCATATATTTGATATAAAATTGTGAAAGCAGTTGTTCTTTTAACACTTGTACTTTGTTTTTGAGAACATGAAGCACTCTATTGTGGTGTTTGTTTGACACAATAGAGAGGTAACAGTCTTGCACCAAAGGCTGTCTCTTATTTCTGTTTAGCATTCACCACTCTGGAGTCAGATGTAAATTTCTCCCAAAAACTGAGCAGGAGTTAGTCTTTTCAAACACAGATGTGACAGTTCAGTGTGCAGTATTATTTACCTAGGTGATAAGACGATAAGTTTCAGATTTACACTTGGCTTGCAGGGATTTGAGGTCCTACAGAGGTATATTTTCTGTTGGTAGTGGAGTATTTGGTGGTGGCCTGTAAATATTTTTGGGTCTGGAAACTGAATGAACAAGGGAATATCTCAGTGTGTTCAAAGTAAGTATCTGGCAGAACTGCTGTTGCAGTTGTATGGCATCCCAGAGTGAAACGGGCTTGTGCCTGAGGCAGGTGGAATTCATCTCAATCCATCCAGATAGACATGAGCAAAATTCCCCTAAAGTCCCAAGTCCATGTGCCTAATTCCAGCAGCAGGTCTCATAACGCTTTTAAAATTTAGTCCTTTATGATCCTCACCTTACTTTTTTCAGTGCTTATCTTGAAAGGTCAGGTGTTAGACACATTACTGTCACCTGGGTGTCATCATCATTCGGATGCTCTAACAGCCATTGCCAGAAAAGGGCTGTGCGAAATTGCTGTGTATGTCTTTTAATTATTAAATTCTAAGTTAATTCGTGTTTTAATGTGTTTACACTCACTTTTTAATCTGCTTTTCACATACATCCTAGCAAATAAGTTTGGCTGCAGAAATATTTGCAGAAGCAGGAAAATTCTAAGAGAGAATTAAAAACATTTGTGAAAGCAGGTTTTGTATTCATCAAGAACCTTGCTGTAAGAAAGATCTTATCTATTTAGGAACCTGAAATATGCTAGGTAACCTTTATTTAAACTTGATCTATACTTATAAACAACCTAACAAACAGCATAGCAGAGACTTTAGAAATCACTGGGATATCACTTTGCTGCATCCATATAATGTTACAGATCATTGAGCCTCATCTCTGTCCCTGGGAAGATCATGGAACATATCCTTACGGTAGCAACCTGATCTAGTGGGTAGAATTCCTGTCCATGGCGAGGGGGTTGGAACTAGACAATTTTTAAGGTTCCTTCCAACCCATACCTGTCTATGGTTCTATGATTTTCTAAGCTGGATTAGTTCCGTTTAAAGAACATAAAGTGTTTGGATTCCCCATGTTCCTCCTGGGAGGCTGCAGCAGCAATTGAGAAGACCTAATGGTCACTCTGGGTAGAGACAGGCAGAAAACATGGGGAAGAGGAAAATTTTTTCAAAAGACAAATTTCTGCTGTCATCTTTGTTGTAACTCTATATATGGCATTATTAATGCATAACACTTATATTCAAGTTTTTTGTTTTGAGATCTCTTTCAGTATGCTCTTGTATACCAGGCCTAAATATAAAGACACAAATTTGTTTGTTTCTAGTGAATTTTGTTTCAGTGTCTGTTACTGCAGTTGAAGTCATTGGGCCAGATTCTTGGTCCCACTTGTTGCTGCCACTTGGTCCTGAGCTGCCACTGAGAGCATTATAGCAATTGCTAGCAAAATGTGCTGTATAATAAAATACAGAGGTTGCAAAAGATCAAAGAGTTCTGAGTAATGACAAAATGCTACTTCTACCTTCACCCAAGGGCTGATGTTTGTCAGAGTGCAGCTGGATGAATTTACACCGGATTATCCAAAAGAAAAAAAACTCTACCTAATGACAGTCATAGAAATAAATTCTTATTCTTCACACCTAGTATATTTGGATGGTAAGACAGTCATCTGGATCTGAGTTTAGTTTGAAGCATTTTGTTCAACTTAAGATTGTATTTCCACTAGCCTATCAAGCTTGATATGCCTTCAAATGTTTAATATCCAATTATATAGTACACAACAGCACTTCTCTAATTTCCTGTATTGATCATTCAGATATCATTTTCATTGAATTCAAAAAAAGAGACAGAATATTTTACCCATTCCTGAGCAAAGTTCTCCCTCTCTCACTCTTCTTTTTCCTCTGTCTCCACTTACAAGGCTTTGTTTTATCATTGACACAGGCCGATATATTTGTTGTGGAATTCTGCACATTTTACAAAAATGACAAGTTCAGTGTGTGGGGAAAAAAAGCAGAATCTTCATCAGGCTCCAGACCAGAGACCATCTCCTTTCCAAGGCTGTCAAATCATCCCAAGGTACTGCAGTTTATCAAACAATTTCCTCTTTATTCCTCGTCAGTATCAGATGCAGAAAACCTGCCAGTGCTTTTTGTCTTATTGGTTTAAATTAAAATGTAGAGTTTCTCAAGAGTGAGTGGAAGAACCAGTGTTCTTATCAAAATGAACTTTTGGCAAAGAACCCAAATGTACCTATGGATACTTTGTGCGAGCTTTCAGTCAAACATTAAGCTTTTGGCACAACTGCTTCCATGTTATTTTTTTTATGCCATGATATGATAACACTACAATAATACTTAAATGCTGACACAACTGAAAATATTGTCAGTTAGGACTCCCAGGCATTGGCAAGCTCTTTGTTATATTTGCAACCTAGCACTCTGTGAGCTTCACAAAAATGTTCATCACTTTCCATGGAGGTGGAGGGAAATTAAAAAAGAAACAAATTGCTTTACAAAGTGTTGAGTTGGAAAGAATATCACAACAAACGGAAGATCTGCGACTTGTCAGAAACTTTTCATTTCTTCCTTCCAGGGTTTTTTCTGGATTTATCTCTTTAGGTGCAATCCATTTCCATTCCACCATTATGTCATCTATAATTTAAATTTATGAGACAAAACTTTAATCTTGCCAGGGGAGCAGCTGGAGAGCTCTATTCCCTTTGCCATAGAAAATGTAGATGTGCTGAAAGTATTGTGTCTGACAAGCTATGTTGAAAGTACTCCTATCTTTTCTGACAAATATCCATCAGCATGTAATATTTATTCCTCTGCTTTGGTTTCCCCGCAAATAATTGACTGTCCCTCAGCAAGGAGTGAGTTTCCTGCTGAGGCAGGACCACCTATATGGTTTTCCCAAGCTCACATCAAGTGCTCCAAAATGGAGGCTTTCACAGGGCTAATGGATAAAATGAAGGAAGCAGATGCAGTCAAATGTAGGGGGAAAAAAAAAAAATTCTCCTCAAAACAGTTATTATCGTTAACATTGCTCCAGAGTGACAGTTTTATATGACAAGTATTGAAGGTATGAAAAGACTTTCAAGACATTTTTCACTTACATTTTATTGACCAAGTAGCCTCTGTTCTTTCCACTATAATTGTGCACTTTAGTAGGTTTAGATTAGAAAAAATGTTTTACTGTCAGGGTGGTGAGGCAATGGCACAGGTTGCCCAGGGAAGCTCTGGATGGCCATCTCTGGAGGTGTTCAAGGCCAGAATGGATGGGACTCTGAGCAACCTGATCGGTTTGAAGCTGTCCCTGCTTATGCTTCCAAGTTTAATTTTACTGATGTAGACAATATCTCTAATGCTGTCTTGTATAAACAATTATTTGCAAGGCTGGCTAGGTATCATGTGGTTTTAGGTGGACAACAGGAGATATGTTTCCCCTTTGAAAACTGGATACCTTCCAGGAACATCCCAGCTTGGTCACCCTGAAAAGGAGCTGCTGCCAGCACTTTTGGCCTCTGAAGTGACTGAGGGGGACTCATGAGGGGAAAAATATTCAGGTACCTCCCCAGCACGGGGCTACATGAAATATCAAAAATTCTGGTGAAACTGATGCATCATTGAAGAGCACAGAAATATTCCTGCTTTTCCCTAAGAAAGATCAAAATATGGCCAGCTCCATTCTGATCCTGTCACATTTATTTCAAGTTGTGATGTAAGCCATGTCAGCCACCAAAAGAACAGAACTAGATTTTAAAAAAAGTGCTGGAATTGTGTTTGCAGAGCTGGTAGCTTAAGAAATTTCTGTTGCACAGAAGCTAATGTCCTTAGCGATTGTTTCTTCAAATGTAAGTGGCATTTTAATAAACTTTGTAATAAAGGTGCTCAATGCACTGCTGGTAAGGCAATTACTGATTCTTTGGGGAACAAACTCTACATTATTGGGCAGGAAATACTGCCAATAAGTGTCTTTTATGCATCTACCTCTGTACTTAACCCACACAGGTAAACAAGTCCCTTGTAACCATGGTGACAGTCTCTTCTTCCTTAGGTCAACATGTTCCTTTCAGCCCTAAAGGTCCTGCTAAGTGCGGTGCATCTAAACAATATCACAAGGATTAATTTTATGATTATTATTTGTTTTACACTGGAGATGTCATTGGAAAAAACTAACCTTGATTGCAACTGTCCCATGCTAGTTCCATGCAGCAGTCAAAGGCAATTTATGGTCCCTATTAAAAAGAGAAGCACAATGTTCCAGAAACCGTGGAAAACACATTTTCAGAGAAATCAAGTTTGATGAGAAGAGAGGTGCAATAGCAAGGCTATGAATAACCTGATTGTCTTTATATACATTTTAAATAAATTTCTGTCTTTTTAAAGGGTTGTTCATTGTTTTATTTTGCTGAGTTTTTTGTTCTAGCATGGTTTTGTCCACTTTTAATCATATTCAGGAGATAGTATGGAACCAAATATGGAACAATATATTTTTATAGAACTGCTGCTATGAAATTATATGATTTTGCTATCAAAATTAAGCATAGAAACAAATTTGGCCAGACTTGGCTTAAATCTATCAGATGAGGCTGAGTAAAGTCTGATTCAGCTGTGACTTACAGTAAGATCGAATAGTTAGATCTATAAAATAGTGCTCCAATTTAGAATGTAATATTGTCCAGTCATCCTATCCAGGGTTTTTAATGGACACCTATTGCTAAAGAAGCTGAAAGAATGGTCTTTCCTTCATTTAATATCCAGTGAGAAAAGATATTTTTGGGTCACTTAGTTTGTGACTCAAAACACATTCAAATATGTGGGCTGGGCCTTGTATGCTTCACAATAAAATAAAGACTAGGACTCAGACATGTTAGAAAAACAGAGGATGACCATGAAAGTGCCAAGGTGCCCTCAAGAGTGCATTGTTTATGAGGTTTTGAACACATAAGACCTCACGGAAAGCTTTTCTACTATGACTGAAAAGAAAAAAAAACCACAAACAGCTAAGGTTTCCAAACAAATGTAAGTTAGAGAAAGGCAGAATTTTCTGAATTTGGCAGAGAAATGTCAAATGTTCAGGAGGAGATGGCCTGGAAAAGATGATGTCCCAAAACAAAGCAATGAGTTAAGGTTTAGTTGTAAGTTTTTCGTCTTGATTACAGAATGAATTGACTTCATTCTTCATGCTCAGCAAGGAAAGTAGCCTTTTCTTGCACCAGCCCCAAATGTTCATATTCAGAGGAGCTATTTCTCTTATTACTGAGAAATGAAAAGGCAAAGCTTTTTGTTAATATATCCACAGTTGGTTCTGAAGCAGAAATGAGCTTTCTGATTTTTAGTGCTTTGGATATTAGAATAATTATCAGGAGCTAATGAGTTTTTAAAGGTTTCTAATGTGAACCTATGATTTTAGAACCCATCCGCTGTCAAAACCTAACTAGGTTACAGACAACATGACATGATCTATGGCCCTTTTCTACTAATGACTAAAACATGAAGGTACTTCCTCTATGAACAACACTCCTCACATGTGATGGGGAGGTAGCTTTGGAAATCTGAAATGCAAGGCTTATGCGCTGTCACCAAATTTTTTCTGGTTTGTGGGAAGCTACAATAGCAACAAACAACTAATCTCCTCCAGTGGGATAAAACAGAGGCTTCTCATTATTCAACAATATTGAAAAACGTAGTTAAGGTGAATAAAATTTGAGACAAGGAATTGGATGGTTGAAATTGTCTTTCTTTTGAGAACTATTGCTTTTGTATGGCCTGGTTTTTGCAGCATTGGGGGGCACAGAGGTGGTTTCTGTGAGAAGCTGCTAGAAGCTTCTACCATGTCCAGCAGAGCCAATCTCTGATGGCTCTGAAGATGGACATGCTGCTGGCCAAGCCTGGGCCAATTAGAGATGGTGGTAACACCTCTGTGATGACATATTTAAGAAGAAATCAAAACCAAGGCAGTGGCACAGTTTTAATTCCAGCTAGAGAAGAGGAGGTGAGAACATGTGAAGGAAACAACAT
>VZRN01003577.1:866764-882508 GCA_013397935.1 Dasyornis broadbenti | reverse complement strand
CAGGCTGGAGCAGCTGGTCCTTGGAGGACTGCACCCCATGGAACAGTGACCACGCTGCAGCAGTTCTGGGAGGACTGTTGCCTGTGGGATGGAGTCACCTTGCAGCACTTCAAAGAGATCTGTCGGCTGTGAGCCTTGTTGGAGAATTTCACAGAGAATTGTCACCTGTGGAGGAACCCCACACTGCAGCAGGGGAATGACTTCTATTCCTGAACAGCAGAAGAAACAACTGGTGATGAACAGATCATAACTCTCATTCCCTGTCTCCTTGCACCTCTGGGGTAGAAGGTAGAGCTGGGAAGGAGGGAGGGGTGGGGAGAAGATGTTTTTAAGGTCTTAGTTTACTTCTCACTATCCTGCTCTGATTTTTTTTAGCAATAAATTCACTTTATATTTCTAAGTTGAGCCATCTTTGCCTTTAATGGTATTTAGTGAGTGATCTCTCCTGGTCCTTATCTCAACCCACGAACCCTTCATTAAATTTTGTCTCCTCTGTCCAGCTGCTGCAGGGGAGTGAGTGAGCAGCTTTCATGGGTGCCTGGTATACAGCCAACATCAACCCACACCACTGGCTTACTCTGGTATCAAGTGACATCTGTTACCATTTGGTGCTTTAATACACATGAAATTGGCCAGTGAGGTCAGTCCACTCCTCAGTGGATGAGTACAGGCATTGCAATATGGTCTTCCTAAAATGAGGCACCCTGGCTGACGATCTCTACAGGAGAGCTGTGATAAAATGTGAATTACTCTCTAGTCCTTAAGTGGTTTTCTCCTGAAGTGAGGCTAAAGCATCCTGAGAGTGCCTGGGGGAGGAAAGAGGCATTCCTGGCATCTCTTTGAAATAGGGGCTATACATGTGACTTTGGTGCAGAGTGCTGTTAATTTTGTGCCTGTTGACAGTATGCTTTTTCAACAAAAATATATTGAAATATATATTGAAAAAAGCAAAAAGTAAAAGGGAAGAAAAAGTCTTAGGTAATAGAACAGTCAGAGAGGAGTCTCATCCATTACCTTTTGAATTTTGTCACCTTTCATAACACTTCAGCGGTGTTGTTAGTTACAACTGAAAAGATACTTACTGCTGTATCTTGCTGGTATTCCCTTAATTACTGCACTGGCAGTGGTTTAGTGAGTTATGAAATGACAAAATTAGAACTAAATTTCATCCTCTGTCACACTCACTGAACCACCAAAATAATAACGCACAGAATACCTTCCCATGTCAGGTATCTGCATATGACTGCTCAAGCTCTATTCATCTCTAGCAGCGCGTATAATGCATGAAGTGAGAAGAACAGAGCAAATCAAAAACAGAAAGAAAAAGTATGGGAAAGAAGAATCTTCTGCTACAAGGTAGTTTAAATTTTGAGGGGGGGCAGTCAAAGTGGCCAGCAAAAGTAATTGTTCACCAGATGTGTCACAAATATGCTAATCCTGCATCATTTCATTAAAAAAAAAAAAAAAAAAAAAAAANAAAAAAAAAAAAAAAAAAAAAAAAAAAAAGCTTTCTGTATATAAGTTTTCAAAACTCATCCAAGCTGAAAGTAACCTATATACATCCGTGTAATCTATATTGGACTGAAGTTCTTTGGTGCTTTGAGACTCCGTTATGTTGCATGTGGTTTCCATTCTCTTGTTTTTATAGCTTTTTGGAATTTATTTTAGATCTTTTGAGACCTCTAACCATTCCCTGGCTAGAAGGATGAGGTTTCAAACTGTTAAATTTCTTTCAGAGCTTCTCGTTTCTTATAGCAATTCTTTGTGTGTTTAGCTCAGTGTTAGACTTAATGTTCTTTGATTCCAAGCATTGCATCATTAACAAGCCTAGTTTTCCCTTTTGCCAGCATTTACTACTTATCTAGAAATAGTGTCATTTCTCAGTAAAAGACAGCTTCAATTTTATGGGGCTTGTTCTTTCTGTCTTTAATGGGGAAAATGTCCCCAGATTATAATTATTTGATTGCATTATTTTTGATGAATTATGGTCTGGTATGTTTTTCTGACTCCATTTTTTTTTTAATGTTCATGGAAGGAGAGAAAATATGGACCAGCTCTTACAACCATAGGATTGTTTCACAGCTTTCATCAATGTTTCCACTAGGAAATTTAGTAGGCTACGGAAAATAAACTGTCAGAATGAGACAGACCATACCATATGCAAGACCCTGTTGTGGAAGTAAATTAATATATAGTCGCTCTGAAGTTATCAAGGCCAAATCAGGAATGGTGTGTAAGGAGATCAAACAAAGTCTTCTTTACCATCCACTGTATTCTTTCAGGTTATTTGCTGATCTCTTGAGGAATCTATGTTTGCATAACTTGCACACTGAAGAGATGAAAGGAGTTATTCCTGGAAATAACGCAGAGCCTTCTTTAACTTATTATTTCTTACTGTGTCCAAGTTATATAGTTTGGGGATTTTTTTTTGATCACGTTTTCTTCTGCTGAGTCTCTGTGTATTTAGACCTACTTTGTTAAGCATGTTAAACAACCGGAGGAAAGAAAATTAAATTTCAGTAAGCTGGGTGATGCAAATTAGGTGGTGGTTAAGCTGCATCATTCATCTCAAACCCTCTTACCCCTGTATTTCTATTGTTTTCATTGGAAGAATTAACTGTAGGGTTTTGTGTATATCAGCAAACAATAAGTCTCCCTCTTCTTTGTACAACTGCTGTGGCAAGTTTGGTGCACTGTGCAGTGTTGGGTCTCTACCATTCCATCTCCTTTAGGATGATGTTCCCTATTCATAGATACAGCAGTAGGAGTACCTGCGTGTGCCTCCCAAACATAAGATTTCTATCTTAGACTTGGGGAGTTTTTCTCCTGTAAGTTTCCTGAGAGGGAACACAAGTAACTGCATCAGAAACTCATCCGAAGGCTGGAAGGTTTGGACAGATGTAAGAAGCATTTGCTTTGATATCCACTATTTTAGGTTAAAAGGCACAAAGCTGGTTGGCATTTAGCAACTTAGGAGCAGCTGACCTGTGATAGTGGTTCATGTTCTCTAACCCACGGCAATTCAAAATAAATCAGTTTTGCTTACTCATCTAATTGACCACACTTGCAATTCATTTGCACTTCCCCACAGACAACTCTGGATTCAGTAGGACTAATTATAAAAACATGAACTGTTTGGTGACAAAAAATATTTGTTGGATCAAATCTACAGTTGCTGCTTGTGCGAGAAAACTTCATCATGTAGCACCAAATATGGTGCTGTCTTGATGTGCATCCACTTTCAGTAGAAATAATCTCTTTAAACAGAGACTATGCATATATGTATTTACATCTCATTTTTGTGTTGTTTCACAAATCAGAGAAATATATAATCAAATACTTAATTGGGACTGTGCACTGCTGAACAGGAAGCCTGTAATTATTTTATGGCAAGCCCGTATAATGGTGTACTACATGACACGGATGACTGGGAATCAATGTCTCCATGTGGTGATCGCAGTGCCAAGTACACTAGCTAAACAAAAATTGCGTGCTGAGACTGACCATTATATGGCAGTTTTGAAATGAAGCATGAGCTAGCTTTCTCCTCAAGAGATAAGGCCCTGGTTTTGTATTACCCAAACACACATCAGTGGCCATAAGCAAACAAAATAAGTCACTACAAATTAAGTGGAAATTATGAAACTGAAAGACCTCTGCACCAAGCTGGTTTTTTAAGGGCGAGGTGCTGGCCAGCCCCAGGAAGAGTTTTATGAGAAAGGCAGGGTGCATTCGTCACTCCAAATTTAGTTTCCTACACAGTCCCTCATGGCTCCCCCACAGCTGCATTCCAGTGCAAGTGGTGGAGACCAGGAAGCACATTTTTTCACACCACTGCAACTTTTTCTTCCATGGTTTGCAGGGAAGAACTTAATATTCATGCCTTCCCTGTTCAATATTGAATATGTAAAGGAAGGGCAAAGTTTCAACGTTGATGCTGATGACTATCCAGGGTATCCCATAGCTAATAGCTGCCACAGACACTCTGTTGAGAAGCCTTCTACAACACTTTCTAAAGATTTGCTTACACTTTCTCTCTGCTGCTGCAATTTTAATGGGTTTCTAGCTCAGTGTCTCCTGGCCATTTGCTCTTCCTGCTCATTTCAGTGACTTCAGGGAAATGGTAAACAATTCCTCAGACTGGCAGTGCTCCCCCAACACCATGCAGGTTTTCCACTGGAGAGCATTAGCATCACTCAATATTTGAGAGCCAGCACCACTCCTGACACAGCATGACTTGATGCAATGTGAGTGCCGTACACACAATCTTGCTATTACCTGCACATAAGAACCTGCACTTCCAAAATCCCTTTTCTTATTCATACTTCCAGGAAAGCATTTCCAAATACTTGCCATAATTATTTTCTTCAAATTCTCCATTATGCTGTCTTGAAAATTGCTGCTGATTTGTTCTCCTTTCTAAAGAGCAGAATTGGCCCAGGCTCTCATAAAACAGCAATGACCAAGATTTTCCAGAGGCATGTTTCAGCTGTGGTTTTATTTGCCTCTGTTTACATTCTGACTCCAACATTTTCTGCAGACATTGATCACTGATTTTTTATTATTTTTTGCTTGTGGTGGTGAGGTTTTGAGGTGTGGTTTTTTTTTTTTTTTTTTTTTTGTTTTTTTTTTTTTTTTTTGGTTTTTTTTTTTTTTTTTACGCTGTTGCTTGCAAAGCAGCTCCTAGCACAGCAAGTCCTAGCACAGTGCTCATCATGCACATATTTATCACCGTAATGTCTGCAACCAGTGCTTGTTATACTTTTCTTGACATTTTCTGGTATGTTTTTTGACATCAGCTTGCAAGCTCCTACAGCCTTTTCAGTCCTGATATTCATTTGTTTTATCGGATGCTGTTTTTGAAGTCCAGATATGCAGACTCATTGCTTTCCTTCAAGCCTCATCTGCTCAGTCATACTGGGACAGTCAGTCTTGAAGGCTTTCTTGTTACTCAGCCCCAAAATCTTTACACAGCCTCTCGGGAATAATGTGTTTAGGTACTCAGAAAATTAAACATTACACTACTTTTCCTTAAAAAACAAACACGCCAAATACCCAACCCAAAACATGCAGCAAAACAACAACAAAAACCCTGTAAATTTTGTACTAACCTTGTTGTCTGTGGAGATCCAAGAACAAAAGCTGTAAAGTTCTATTTTCCTGTATAAATCTGATCGTGTAATGGCATAACAGCAAAATAGGAAGAAAGGTGAAAGGTTCCTTTGCAATTTAAGTGGCTGGATCAAGGTAGGGTTTTGAGTCCTGTGGCATTAATTGTCAAAAACGACCCTTCAAAAACATGAAAAACTCCAGCAAGTCTTCAAAATTTTCTGTCATCCCATGCATCAGATATTGTTTTTAGCCTCCTTCCATTGTAATTTATTTGCGCATTTTACAGTTTCTTCCCACTAGTATACAGGTCTGTGTACTTTGTGCAAAATAGTAAGACAGAAATGTATGCCTAAGCACAAGATATATGTATGCAAATATTAGAATGCTAACAAGTAAAATCTTTGAGATTTTGGATAATTCTTCTCACGTGATTCTCAAATTACACTGAAGAAGTAAACTATGAAGCATCACATTCAGATAAACAATTCACAACAAATGTTTTGACAAATCTGCTGCCTTTTATGTTTGAGATGTATCTGTGAAGAGATCTTGGTTTTTTTCTCATTTGTTACTGAAAATTGTTCAGCCATGATGTTTGCAGAAGAAAAGTCTCACTACACGAATCCTATGAGTATTATTTGTGAAAATTGCTACTGTTTTACAGTTTTCTTATTCACTGCCAACACCATAATTGACCACTAAGTATCGCATCTTTTTGCAGAATAGGACGATGGGTTGATAAGCAATTTGTCAACATATGTATGACACAGGAATAAATGTATGTGAGTTTCTGTGATGCTGCCTGCCTGCACATTTATGTAAATAAGTATTTCTGAGCTAGCTTCCATCATTCTTGCAAATCCTTAAAAATCCATCCGTATGCAAACAAAATAGGGTCCAGAATAATATAAAACCAATATTTTTTTAAAAAAAAATTTTAAAAAGTCAAATACTTATAGATCTAAACCATCATAGACCCTGAACCAGATTCTGTAGTCTCTGATATCTTTAGTATCAATTTAGACTCATATAACTCAGGTTAGTGTTGGTTGATAATATTTATAGACCAAATGAAATAATCAATAGCACTGTATTTTTAGTATTTTTAGATATTTTGTTACAGCAAATAGCTATAAAGCACTGGTGGGCTGAGATTAAATTATTCATATGCACTCATCCTTAAAGAAAAGAAGAAAGTTAGCTGCTGTTACCTATTGTGAGGAAATTATGTGATATGTTAGGTAGAGATCATTGCATTTTTCATTAATATATTAATGTACAGATGAAAGTAACATAGCTCTGCACACCGAACACTGGATTTTTTCTTTTTTCTCTTTGTTCTAGTATAGTTCAAGATTTGACATTGATCATGAAAGGTTTACTAAAACAATAAGGATAATTTTAAATTTTATAATACTATATGTTTTAGATACACTGATATCTAATTATTTGGTGCTTACTGTTAGTTATTAGATAATTGTAAAACATATTTCAGTTATACTTCTAACACCTTCTAACAAAAGCTGTGTCTTGTGTAGTCTGTAAAATTCTTTGGCTTTTTCTCTCCCTTGAAAAATCTACCAATATCACTCTTTTTCTTGTTTTATCAGTTTACTCTCAGTAAATTTACAAGAATCTCACGTTCAGAACTCATGTTTGCTGTCCTTCAGAGGAATTCCCACTACCCACACAGAGCAAATTCTTAGACCAGACCGTGCTGCAAGCAAGATGGCTTCAGGCAAGTACTGCAGAGATGATCCACTCACTGTTCTTTGTTTTATTAGGAGTCATCTGAACTCCCATGAATTTTTCACAATCTCTTCTAAAGGGAACACTTGTCCAATAAAGGCTGTGCTATGGTCACACTTTGAAACTCGGTGTTCAAATGGGATCGAAATTAGTCAGAATGAGTTCTTCTGGTTTTCTTGATTACACTCATTTTTTCCCCTCAGACACCAAGAGAGAAGATCTCAGTTTAAATGTAGGTTCAGCAACAACTTCATAGAATATCATGGAATAGAAAACTACTGCTTTGTGATGCATAAAACACAAAAGCATAAGCAACTGGAAATAAGGGTGCTGTGAAATATGTAAGTGATCCTGCAAGGTTTTCATTTCTGCAAGTGCTTCTGCAGATCGGCAGCATTCTTAATTGAAAAAGAAGTACTTTTATTTTGTTCTTTTTCTATCAAAAATTACAAGTGATCTGAGAAGTTGGTCCTTTATTCTACACAAGTAATTATTTATTTATGTATATGCATTTATATAAAACACTACTTTTTCTCTCCTTTTCAAAGGTATTTAAAACCTCAGTTTTTTGTTCCTTTGTTTGTTTTTTTTTTCCTGGTGAAAAACTGTTTTCAATATAAAGAAGAAGAAGTGACAGGGTTTTTTTCTTATTTCGCAATGACAAATATTTTTACAGTATGAGAAAATATCTGTAAGCAATGATGGTACAGACCTTAGAGTGAGAGGTGGGGGAGGTCAAATGGAGAACTGATTTTCTACAGAAATTGATGCCTCCTTAGATCTGTAAACATTGAGCTAAAATACTTTACTTCCTGAGGTGAAACAAGTCACTTCCAGCAGTTGCTAAGATATCATTAATAATCATACGTGCAATAAATAACAACATCCGAATTAACTCCTGAGAGATATATGGCTGCAAATTGCAGCAACAAATCACCGCGTGTGTAAGAGAATGATCATTACTCCAGTGTGTACAAAAGCTGTTTTAACAACTGTATTCTTTATGGTGAAGCTCACCCTAATTAGCCTTTCAGATTCCTGAGGGAAATGTCTGCAGAGCATTTGACATTGTGATGTTTGATTTAGCAGGGGGAAGGGAGGTTTTGTTTCTAAACCTAGAAAGCACAGGGCCACAAGCTAAACTTTCAATTAGGTCACTTCTATTAATGGGGAAGGGAAGTAAATCGTCATTTCAGGAAAATAGTTTGGAAGTAAATTAATAATTAATCAGTTTGGTATACATAAATGTTTTACAGATAGCTATTTAGTGCCAGGACTATCTTCTTATTAACTGCATGCACCTAAACACACATATGTATGCAGAAATACCACTGCTGTATTTATTTTTTCCACTATTTCTACGCCAGTGGCGTTTTCTCACTGACCTACCCTGTTAAAAAGCGCTGGAATTTTTTACGGGAGCTGGTGAAATAATGCAGTTGGTCAGATTGTGGCAGCCCAGACACCAGGGAGGCAGATGGAGGTCGGTGCTAATACAAAGCCATCCATCCTCTGTAAAGATCCTGGGCTGGAACTGGTCAGGTTGCGACGTGTCTGATGGTTGGACAAACTAATGGCTTAATTGTAGGTGGTTTGTTTCGTGAAGGAGAGCTGAAAACCAGGGTCGAATTTCTCAACTTTCATGGGTAGACTGAAGCACTCTAAAAGAAGGCAGCACACTATTTTGAATATTGTACAACATGGATAAACGGGCACATAAAAACTGATGCCTCTCCTGCAGATGGTAGATTTGAATCAGGATACCTTCAGGTTATCTCTTTTTGCAAAACACCAACTCATTTACCAAACAGAGGGAATACAGTGATAGTGGTAGGGAAGGTTCCCATGTGCTATGTGATACCTGTTAGTGTCTTGCTCAGCAAGCAGGATGCCCAGGCTCACAGGATTGAAGCTACCTTTCTTTTTATTTATTTATTTGGTTTTTTTTAAGAGAGAGAGAGAGATAGAAAGATCGTTCCTACTGTCTCATTGAAATTGCAACCTGCCTTTTTTATTCTCATATGTTTTATAGAGAATCTAGAAAATTTTATGGTGCTATAGATTCTGCCATGATTCCAAGTTACTTGGTGTCCTTTTGTGGATTTAAGCCTTTATTTGATACCTGTGCATGTAATATCCAGGGAATGGTGTGAGACAGCAGTGTTGCTTGCTCAAGTGTTCTAACCATAAATCCATGTACCTGGTGTTTGCAATTATCTTTGACTAAACAGATGTAAAAATAAAAGAGAAATAGTTTGGTAAGGCGTGTGTATGTAAGTCAGCACTTTTAGAAAACGGAATGATTAGATAAGTTTGCTGCTTTACTGCCTATTGCTCTTTACAGAATCATATTTCCTAGAGTAAAAAACATTATACATTTTCACTGCATGCCCTGACAGCTCCAGCTCTAATGAGAGCAGTTTTTGAAAATTCTTCCTAGTAGGTTGGCACTCTAAAATGATACTAAGAGCTTATTAACTAAAGAAATATAGTACAGTCCACTTTTGTTGTTTGCTTGAAATAAGTCTTTCTTCTGGAGACAGAAGGAACATGTAATTTGAAAATATTTGTTGTGGTTTAAGTTTGGCTACTATCCTAAATAATCCTTGTGATTGAATTGACCCAATTCCCACTTCTGACACCTCCTTCTAGACCCCATCAGGTTTTATATCTGTTTATTTTTATAAAGACCTGGTGCAAATTTTGAAGAATTTGTAATGGGAAGTGTATTTTAATATTTCAGTACCATACAGTTACTTTAAAAGATATGTGTTAAACGCCAGAGCATATAGAATCATGGTTCTTGTGCCTTAATTTTTATTGAAGGTGGAAGCACCTTTGTTATTTAGGGAGAGTGTATCTATTAGAGGAAAACTGTGATGTAATTGAAATGGAACCATTGGTATCCTTTGCATAACAATTATGGACTCATTTAATAGGTTTTCTTTCCTCCCCCCTGCTGTATTATGAAGTGACACAGAAATGTAGATTAAGTGGATCACTGACTGCTCTGGAGATGTAGTTCTGATCATATCTTTAGAACAGCTTTCTGAAATACACAACACATTTGCCCAGTGGAAATGTTATAACTTCTAAATGGATAAGTCTATTGTAGTGAAAGGCATAAATCCTGCTGTTGGGGAGGGAGATGTATGTAGGCTTGAGAGAGTATCTGAGCTAGAATTTGCTCCTGAGAGCAGAGGCTCTGGATCAACAAGCACTTCAGCATGCATATAAGTCCCTTTGAAACCAGCCAGACTCAATACACACTTAAGTGCTTTGCTAAATAAAGGTGGGAACTAGTATGTTTAGCTTTTAACACATGCTCAAGCAGTCTTTTCTAAACCGGGGCCCAAGTCCCTTAAAAAGAGAAAAAAAATTATACACACATGCACTGGCACCACAAGCTAGCCAGCTTATGAAGAGTAAGTTTTTCCACAACAGAATCAGCAGGAATTATTATTAAACACAGTCATGTCAACAATGCATATTGTGGGGCTGTGAGCCAAGTGAAAAACAGTCTTGTGCTCACCAGTCTGCTCAGAGGAGGAGATGAGGCTCCCCAACACCAAAGCAAAGATAGAAGCTACAGAATGAAACTGATAAGTAAAAACGGATGCCAATAAAAATCCAGATGCTTTCTGAAGCACATGTGAGTACACATGAAACTGGAAACCATACCGATTGTTAAAAAAAAAAAGGTTTTTTCTTTTTCCTTGACTTGGTCCTTTTAAGCGATTACTGTATTTCAAGGTATGCAAAGCAAATCTGAGAGTATTTTTGCAAGTCCACTATGTTCTGGATAATGCCCTTGCTTGTCCTTTTCCTTGTTCTTTTATGTGTCAGCAATTATTGACCTCAACCTTCATTTTTGATGAGCTATATAAAACATTAATAAATGATGAGGAAAAAAAAATGTTGTGGTGCATGATAAAATCAGCCGTATTACAAATAAAATGTTCACTTCTGAGATTGCCAGCTATTTTTACATTCAGCACTCAAAGTGTTTAAACACAGTAGTGCTTTAAATGAAATATATACGAAAATCCATTAACATCTGAGGTTTTGATAGCAATGGGTAAGAGTGTTGGTTCTGTACTCAGGACTGGTAAAATAAGAGTGAGGAAAATGTAGGTATTTCTTTAGTGAAAATTATAAGGACAGACACTATGCTGTAGTTTTAAATAGAATATTTAAGACAATAAAGTCCAAGGCAGAACTGGATTTTATATTTGAGTAAAAGTAGCCCAGGGGAGGAGAAGAAAAGATTTTACAGAATATTCCCTTTTTGAGAGAAATGTCTTATTCTTTTTTGTTCTTTGTGTCCTGTGTTGGTTTTCATTTTGTTTTGTGTTTTCTTTCCTAGGAGAAGTAACATCATCTCTGTGCAAAATGCACTTTCTCCAGCACAGTGAATTTACAGACCCACAGAGGCTAGCTCAACACTCTCTTGCTCTAAAATGTGTGTCACAGAGAAAACCATTAGACTGTCAACAAGGATATGTCCTGGAAAAAACAGGAGGTTTTGTGCTATAGCAAGTCTTTCTACAGTAACTGGATAGAGGCAAATAGTTCTTGTCTTAGGTCTGGGGTTTTTCACTTTAAAGATCTGAAAGCATAGTTTGTTTATTGTGATTCAATCTGACCTCCTTCCACAGCTCAGGAATTAGGAATCTGTTAAAAACAAAAGAGATGCATGACTTTAGTTATTTTGTGACACTAGCAGTGACCAAACCAGGCTGCTCTGGCTACCAGGCTGCAGAGGAGCCAGCAGCCTGTGTCCCCGCCAGGATGCAGAGGCACAGACAGCAGCAATGATCTCTGGATATCCAGGTGCACATTGCCATGGATTTTTAAGGCTAAGCCCATCTTCCTCACCAGAATCATCCATTTGCTTCACATCTCATTTCTTTCAGTTCTCTTCTTGCAAGGCAAGCCTGCCAATGTACACCTTCCTCCTTAACCCGTGACCTCCAACTCAAGAGAGAGACAGGCAGCAGTCATGAAACAAAAGGAGCCTTTTTTCCCCCCAGCATGAAGGAGCCAGATATACACTCTGGTCAGAGCTACCTGAGGGAAAGGAATCTTGGCTCTCTGTCCCTTCACACTAGGAGGGGGAGATAATGCTTAGATCCACAAATGCATCCCCTCTGCCTTTGCCTGTCCCTTACTGCTGGAGGCAGAGGGACATAGGCAGAAGTCCTGTGGGACACTCCTACCTCTTCGCAGCAGAGACTGAAGCAGGTGTATCAGGCAGGTTATGAATTTATAAAATTCTGCTGTTGCCAGGCAGTGCCTGAAATACTTAAAAGTGGAACAATCTGGGATGTTTACTCAGTGATCATTTTGTGGCAACTTATTCCATGAGATAATATTGACTTAGGTGGATAATTCAGTATTTTTTTTTTTTTCTTTTTTTTGTTCAGGAGGTAGGAGAGCCTTTCTTTAAAAGCCTGAGGGATACAGTGGATCCTGATTGTGTACAAGTGGATCTCTACAACTGAGACTAGGTGCAGACTTCCAGGTCCAGCTGTGTGCTGCAGCTGAGCCCCTGCTCCATGTCAGGCTGAAACACAGGTTGTCCCTTTCACGAGGGACTAGTTCAAGTTTGTAAAAACCTCCAGTGCGTGCCTCAGCATGGGACATTTCATCAGCAAGGGTGCATTTCAACCTTTATTCACAGGGTGAATAAAGGACTGGGATCTGACAATGGCCACGCCCAAAGCAGAAGTTAAACACACACATACACCCTGAAAATCCGTATGCTTTCATTAAAGATATTTGCAGTCCAAAGCTGCTACATTGTTGCTGGTTAAATTTTAGTGGATCAGTCTTTTTCTGGGGTCACAAACTGTCCTGAAGTCTTTTATGTGGGCAAATGAGCAATGCTGTAGTTAACTAAGTAAAAAAAAAAAAACCAAAAAAACCAACAAAAAAGCTCAACCCAGTGTGGCTAAGTTTAGGCACCTAAATCTGTATATAGGTTCCTAAAATTAAGTCTGGTTCTCAGAAGGTCATAATTTTTTGAGAATGAAGCTAGTAATTTGGGTAGCTAGATGTAAACTGAGGTCTCTGAGTTTAGCTGGTTGTAAAGTAGCATTTTTGACTTAAACCCAAGCCTTTCTGCCTTTGGAGAATATATCCTTGCTGGAAATGCTAGAAATTTGTATGTACAGTGTTTTACAGACTTATTCTGTTCTTCATTTTTCCACAAAGAAACAATGATTAAAAAAAAAGAGTCTGCGAGGGTTTTTAAAGTAGAAGATAATTAATGTAAATCAGTGCCTAGAAAGAATACAGGCTTATTTTCACATTTGCTTGGGATTAAGCTGCTTCCACAAAGTATTTCCACATGTATGCTAATTAGTTTTATAACAAAACCAACCATTCCACAGTGAAGAGTGAAGACAAAAGTCTTATGAACCATGCCTTATTCAATCAACATTTATCTCTCTGTTCCAGGCCAGCAGTGTTCCCTTCAGGGTTAGCTCCTGCTGAGCCCTATAGACCCCTATTGCTCAGCACCTGACCAAGCCAGGAGACCTCTAGGTGCTTGGGAGTGGATAAGGAACCTCTTCTGGTGTGATTATTTTCAGGGAGAAATGGCATATTCTCAGTTGTTTTGACTTATTTTCTCAGTCTATACCCCATTTCTGCCCTGGGACCTGCTTCTGTGTGAAGTGATGGCTCTCTACGTCAGCTGCGATTCATGTTCTCATAAACACACGCAAACTCAACCTTCCATTTTTGCTGGATTAGTTTGCATATACCATAAATGAAACCCGATGGGTTGTCATTCTAATATCTTTATTGAATAGCTGATTCTAAGGATGAAGCCAAGTGAGAATTTGGTGGCAGAGGGTTAGAAAAGCTGCAATAGACTGGTCTAGCCTGTTCTGCTGGCAGCAGCAGAGAAGACACAACAATAGCCTTGCTCTTTTTTCCTGCCTAATTTTGCTCTACCAGTACAACTGTTTACGTGTCTTTATTGTAAACTGCATCTCTAAACTTGTCACTCTCCAAATTGCTGGTTCCTCCACAACCCGAACATCTGATATGTTGCAAAGTAAGAGTTTCTTTAATGGAAACCAGAACATGGAGTCAACTGCTGAGTGTGCAGGTGTTACCTATGGATGGGCTACACACCCACCAGCAGGAGCAAGAGCTAGTCTGGTTGCTATCACATAATTTCTGCTTCCTCAGAGTTTTTCTGTTGTTCTTTTGTGGAGACACTGTTCTTTGGCGGACCAAAGTAATACAGTTCTCTCAGAGACAGAATAAACAAGCAGACTATGGAAATGAAGCTATGTTGCAGCTTTTTGCATACAGTTTGGTATCACACACTGATTAACTGCAAATTTAAGCTAATGAGACCTGCATCTTCATCTCCCCTCCCAAATGCATCATCCTATTTTGATACCTTGGTGAAAATCAGTAATTATTAAAGATCTCATCCCACAATTGCTATATGCACAAATCATATTTTGTGTACCCATCAGGGTGTGTGACTTTACAGAGTAAAAAGTTATTCTGCCTTGTTAGATACCCATTGATACTACTCCTTCTGAACTTTAGTGGATGCTGCACTTTGGTTTTTGTTATCAAGGCAATTTCTTCTGCAGCTCTTCAGCTGCCTGTCTGCTTTTGGTGGCTGATAATTGGTGACCAGGCAGATGTGTTATTTCCATCAGCACACCTCTCCTCCATAAGCATCAGTCTTCTACAGAAGCTGTTCTGCTCTGTGAGATTTTCATAGATATACTCTGAGCTCTCACACAGACCTGGTCTTGCGGGTGGTTGCAGCTTACCAAAGACAAATTTGGTACCAAATACTAAAGACTGCAAAGGTAAATTGAAAGTATGCTCTGGTTCACTTTTGCTAGTTCAAGACTCAAGGGTGACCTGGGTGAAAGCTATCAATAACGGCATATTTAGCTCCTTGAGATTTTTTCTGTGATTAATTCAGTATGCATCCACTTCATGCAACTTCTCAGGTCCCAAGGTGGAGCAATTTATTAGAAGAATGCATGGTTGAGAAAATTGCTAGATGATGAAAACTGCATAAACATCTATACTTTTTTGGATGATAAGAGATTGTAGACATGAAGGCTAAGGTCAAATAAAATTTTAGATCACAGTAATTCCATTTGCAGAAAATTGTACAGGGGATTCATGAGAGGGAAGCAGAAGGAGAAAATTTTTGAAACTGTAATAGACAACAGCAACGGGGTCAATGGTTAGTGCAGGGGCGTGTTTAAACCATGGGGTACACTTGGCTGAGCACTCTATAACAAATAATGTTTGTGAAATTAAAATTGTGTTTTTAGCAGCACATATTTCTGTATTAAGCCCTATCTCTTTCTGAAGCAAAAGCAGCCTTTCTTTGTGATCCCTAAGCTATTTCCAAAACAGGGCCAGTGGAGCACAAATCTAAAGGCACAGGGACAGGGGCACACGGCTGCCACCTGTTTGTGTGTAGCTGTGTAAATGTGCTTTTTCTGGGTATAGAATTTGAGGAGGAGGGCAGAAATCATTTACAGCCCCGACCAAACTTGCGTTTGTAATAGGAAACAGGAAGAATGTTTGCACAGGAGCAGGAGCGTTCCTCAGGGATCTGTGTGCACCCCAGTGCAGTACTTCCATTTTGAATATTTTATACTATAGTGGTGCCTCTTCCATGGATAAGCACCTGTTAGACTGCAATGAACACTTAACTGCCTCCTGGTGAAGCATCTTTCTTCTACAGGAAAGACCAAATTATTGTCTCTTCTGCTGAAAAATAAGTGAAGGGTTTACTTTATTCTACGCAGGCAAAATTTCACCTGAATAAAGCATAGGCATAGAATTTTCTAAGATATACTGCAAGGATTTTTTTTTTTTTTT
>VZRN01003577.1:811671-850771 GCA_013397935.1 Dasyornis broadbenti | reverse complement strand
AAAAAAAAAAAAAGAAAACACAAGGAAACCAAGTCTCAACTCACACAGCCACTACTTGAAAGCAGATGAACTAAATCTTGTGAAATTCTCAGCTCTTGGCAACTATATTAGGCTCTGAGACTTAATGTAGAGGGTCTTCTGTCAACATACTTAACACTTCCATCACGGACTGTATTCAGGGGATTAGAACTTTGAAATAAAACTTTTCCTACCCCTTGGCCTTCTTCTACGAAGAAGACACATTCTTGTGTCTTTTTAGGAATACAAACAAGATCAAGGTAAGCAGCAGAAGGCAAAGTCATGATGGAATTTTATTCATTTATGAGAGCTAAAATACTGATCTTGGTGCTTTGGGTAGAAGTTTTCCTACCTTTTACTAATAGTTATAGAAAAATGGCACAGATAGTTATGCAGTTGTAAATGTTTTAGGTAGATTATAAATACCATAGAACAAAGTCAGTTTTCAAACTTTTATTGGATTAAGTAGGTTAAATTAATGATAGTTTCTTAAATACAGCCTCCTTCCTTTACATTATTTCTATTGCCAGGGCCTTAATCAAAATCTCTTGGCTCTCAAAACAAAGACTGTTGTGCAGACCCAGTGATCCAGACGAACTGTCTGTCCACATGTTGATCCTGGGATGCCACTTTTCCTTGCCCTTGTTAAGTCCTGTAATTTTCTTTTCACGGAAAGGAAATGGAGCAGGCAGGCTGATAGGAATCACCCAACACTGCTTTCAGAGAGACCCTGCTGCTAAAGGAAGGAGAGAATACAGAGCAGAGGGGAAGCATAAACAGAAGGAAAAAAAATAGCTAATTCTTCCTGCCTGCAGAAAAAGTAGATCTCAAAATGAATGAATTCCAGAATTCTTCACAATAATCAGCAGCTGACAGTTAGACTACAGTAATCTCCCCCAACTAACCAAAGCTCCTGAAAATCATTTTGGTGGAAGGCCACTTACTGCTTCTCCAGTTTTCTAATGCACTGTTATTTCCTTTGTCTTGGAAACTTCAGATCCCATAAAAGCCCCTTTGGAAAGCAGCTGGCTCATATTCGGTGTAATGATGTTAATTTAATTGTTATTCTTATCTCTTTTGGAGCCATCCTAACCTTTTTGGATTTTATGTGACACAGAAAGTCTGCTGCAATGCCTTTAGAGAAACAAGCTGAGCCTTAAACACATTCAAGATGAAGATAGAGAGAAATTCCTCTCTGATATGTCAGAGCATTCCACATTTCCAAGGGACAAAATCAAAATCCCCAGAAAAGAGTGATTTTACCATTCCTCAGGTCTGTATATGGGAGAAATGATTCACTGGGACTTGTAAATGTGTTGGCTGAACTGTAAATGTCAGGATTGGCTGGACAAGAATACATGCTTACAGTCATCTGTATGAAAGTCTATTATCAAGATAGGTTTTAGCTTCATCGTGTCATGTTTGGAAATTAGGAAAAAAATCTTCAGTGTGAGGGTGGTGAGGCACAGGTTGTGCAAAGCTGTGGCTGCCCAATCCTCAAACATCTCCAAGGCCAGGCTGGATGGGGCTGGGAGCAATCTGGTCTGGTTGAAAGGTGTCCCTGCCCATGGCAGGGTGTTGGAACCAGATGAGTTTTAAGGTCCCTGCCAACTCAAACCATTTTGTGATTCTATGATTTCATCTGTTATAATTTGGAAGGACTTCTCTGGAGGGCAGCACTGACAGCCAGCATGTAAGCAGGGCTCACTCGGCTTATTTTTGGAGGTACAAACCACTGGGAGATGGGCAAGGTCTCTCACAGGCTTGGGAGCAGCAGGGTAGGAGTAGGACTCCAGTTAAATGGTGTTTTCAGAGATGCTGAATTACAGGTCAGTAAATATCCTTGTGCAGTCATTTTGTTCAAAGGGAAAAGCATAAAATTACCTTTGATAAAAATCCCAATAACAAGGCTTTACTGTTCACCACAGTCAATTCAACAAGTGAAGAAAGCGGATTTTTAGTTTCTAGTCAGATATGTTTGTCTGTTTTTTTGTAACCATAAATCTGATCAAAATTGATTTCAGTCCCATGCATGGAAGATTTCTGAAGGCAGCCCATGCAATATAAAAGCAGGTATGAGAGAAAAAAAAAAAGTTTGGTGGATAGAAGTGGAAGAATAAAAAAACAATTATGACCATTGCTTTCATATACACAAAAGAAAAACTTTGAAATTTTGAAAAAAATACTTGTTTTCTGACAAAAGCAGGGGCCAAAATTACTGTTTTAAGCTCAGACTTTCTCAAGATTAGCTGAAAATGAACCCAGGCAGCACTAGCTTATCTTTTTCGGTCTTGTCAGATTTACTGTTGAAAGCCATCCTGCCCTTTCAGTATGGTTGCAAACCACATTTTTGATGACTTAATATTCTTCTGTATTCATTAAGCATATTCAGTCTTCCTGCAAGCTTATTTTCATGGATTTAAAATTAAGAGGAAATGCAAAATATACCCCATCATAGATTTCTGTGATTTGGTGAGAAAGAAGTGTTGCTGTCTCTTACAAATGTCTGAAACATATTCTGAAGTCAATTTTTGGGGAAGAAAAGGAACACTCTAGGCAATTCACAAAGACAAGATATATACTTAAATGCAGTTTAGCAGTTGTAAACCAAATGAGCCTAACAACTTGCTCGCCCTCGCACCTACCTCCACCCTAAAGAAGAAACTCACAGATAATTTGAATTAATCAATCAAGAACCTAGTAAATAAACAGAAGTGAGGTCCCACAGAACCCTGAATCACGCAGACAAATTGTGTTCAATTAGTCAAGCACATTGCTGGAGCAGGACACAGTTTACAAAGGCTTTGCACAGCTTAGTTCTGGTTCTTGGATCTATGAAAGAAAGAAGAAAACTTTTTGTAGTTTTTACCACCACTGTGAGGCCGTTTCTCAGTGAAGTGTGCTGCATGACAGATTTGCACTACAAACTCCAATTTCTTACATATATTTAGCTACAGAGTACCTGCTTTGCCCCAGCCCCTTGCATTCCCAGCTGGCATTTGTCCGGAAGATCCCAGAACAGACAGAAAATTACTTCTTTTACAGTTGGCAGAAAAACTGTTCTTGAGAGAATATTATGCATTCAGTCTTAGAAGCTCTGATGAATTTGCTTATCATGGCACTCTTATGGCAAAATAAACTTTTCAGGTTTGTGCTTACTTTAGGATTTTGGGGGTTTTTCATTTTGGGGTTTCTTGGTGGGATTGGTTTTGGGTTATTTTTTTTTCTGTTGTCTTGTTTTTTTGTTTTAATTTTTGAAATATGCTACAATCTTCACATTCTGGTTGTGCTAGAGAAGTACAGAGGTTTCACCTCACCTTTCTGTAAAGACTGCACCATCTTGAAGACTGCTTATACGTCTTGCGCCTCTAACTTCCCCTGTAATTTTCATGTAACTTCTTAAGTAGCCCCTTTAATGCACAGTTCAACTCCATGCAATTTTGGTGGAGAAAGAAATCTAACTCAACCAATTCCTGGTGTCAAAGGATGTTCACAGTTAAGGACGAAAACCATCTCTGCTGTGATGTTTTGTTACTCTATTGGCTTGTACTTTAATCCCAAATGTAAATTTCAAACCATAAGAGTTTCATAAATATTTTACTACTCACACTCCTAAAAAAAAAAGTCTTGCAAGCCCAAAGGACAAATCTATGGTTTGAATGTGCTCTGCTACTTCAACTAACGCAAAGATGGAGATAGAGTTTAGGGTGACATAAAACAGCAGGGACACAGGCTGGAATAAAACCATCACAGCATGTTTGAGGAGGCAGAAGGGGAAATACGCGAGGTGGTGACTCACACAGTCAGACAAGGAGGCAGAGGGACAGCAAGCAGAGCAATCATACCAAGACCTTACCCAGAGCTATTTTACATGTGTGAGGGAGCACAGAGCTGGAGGGGAGCCATGGGCCTGCACTATCCTGCCTGCCTAGAAAGCAGTGGTTGCCCTAAGCCTCTGCCTCTTTTAGGTCAGTCTCCTGAGGCAGCAAGCAGAATCACAAAATTACTACCAACAGTAGCTAACTACAGCTCACCTAAAAAAAATCTTATGGGTTTTTTGCACTTTTTGTCTTCAAACATTGCAAGAACCTTAATTCTCAAGCATATTCAACTTTCACAACAAAAACATTTTTGAACTGAGCACATAAAAATAGCATTGGTCAAGAATTTGGAATCATGTTAAGTTTTAAGGATCTGCAATTCAATAAAGATCTAGAATTTTTCCAGCACTGGAGAAATCTATCTCTTTGATTTCTGGTGATTTACAGGCCACTGTGGTTTCCCCAATCAAAGTTTATGATTCTGCGCTTGGAAACTAAGCTCTCTTAGAAATCTGGTTCACTAAGAACACACTGCTGTCTATATATCATCTATGATAACTTTAGAATTGTCGCTACATGAATATTCTGAATATGATGACACATATTTTATAATGCTTTGCAACACAGATAATTACTACCATACTTAGGAATGAAAGGCAGAGAAACAGCTATTAATGGTCTAATGATTTACAGACCAGCTTTGCTTCCAGACAAGAAGACTCCAAAATTGCATTACTACTCATTAAACTTGCAAGTTCATTAGAAAAATGCTAAGATTTCTATAAGTTTTACTGAAAATCAGTGACTCCTAAAGTTCAAATTTCAATGGGAATTAGGTGTATGAAATTCTTAGGCATTTTGGGAAATCCCACAAGGGCCTGTATCAAAACCAGATAGATACTTTAGCTAACTAAATAAATTTAAACTACAAAGCCTATGGCTCCTAGCTGCTTAATGCCACTGTGAGCTTCCCTGTTTCAACTGAAAATTCTTTCAAGCCCAAAATTTCTGTGTTGGCACATCATTAGATCACCCCAGATTTAGTGACTATCTAGTGCTACCTGTCTTCTGAGGGGCTGACGAGTCTACCTAGGCAGATTATGACTAGTTTTTCAGTCAGGAACCTTTGGATCAAGAGCACTGAAG
Source organism: Dasyornis broadbenti (assembly GCA_013397935.1). Classification (NCBI taxonomy): domain Eukaryota; kingdom Metazoa; phylum Chordata; class Aves; order Passeriformes; family Dasyornithidae; genus Dasyornis; species Dasyornis broadbenti. Next base: position 845,786 of record VZRN01003577.1, on the reverse strand, counting down.
AGCATGAGAGAGACGAAAACAGACCAGAAGGCAGACTTTACCTTTCTAATTACAACTTTTGTTTCGCCTTCTTCTATGTAGACAATTCGCAGTGGGAGTACCTCAAGATCTTCCATATACAGTGCAGGGGCTGGGGACCTGAGCCCATCAAAAGAGGGCCAAGGGGATGATGTTACGGTGCCTTCTTCACATACAGAGTTTTTACAGGCAGAGTCTGGTCTGAGGAGGCAGCATTACCCTGCTGCTGGGTCTTGGAAGAACCACTGATGTTCAGCTGTTTAGAAAACCCATAAATATGGGTTTTCTTCACCTTTTTTCTTTGTCTGAGTCTTGTGACATCCCCTTAATATGCAGAGATGTCATACTAGTTTCAAAGGGAGTAAAAGACTTTGCAACTATTAAAGATCTCCTTCAGTACAGAAACTTATTCTGGCTTGTTTGAACAAATCCAGCTTGAAATATCTAAGGTTACGTCCATAACGGAGGGCGATGCAGGACTGTCCAGCTGAAGTCTGGTATCTGCAGCAGTCCCTATCCTCTTATTGTGACAGCACTGCTGTGTATATGCAATTGGAGGTGGTTTATCTGCACAATACTTTGCCACTGTTGTACATTAGCCCGATGTTTTGCACTGCACCCCATTCTGAAATCTGAATACAGACTACATGGCATCTTAAGTGACACTATACATGACTGATCGCCTTAAATATTTCAGTTTGATATTGCTTTAGGAGGTTGTGAAGGACATGTATTTAAAAAAAATACACTTTGTAAAAATATGCATGTAAAAATGTGTTTACTGGTTTTGTGGGAAGAGATGGGAACATGGGTTGGCTTCAGATCAGACTGCACTTGCAGTGTCTTGAAACAACTTCCCTGGAGTGATGCAATTTTGACTTCAGAAGAGCTTCTCCAAACCTCTCAACCTGGGCTGCCTGACACAGCTCATCCCCTAGTTACATCTCTGTTGCTGCAGGGTTAATCCATGGTGTACCATACGCTCAAATCCAGTGGTTTGGAACCTTCCTTGGGGCTTCTACAGGGCTCTCTCATCTTTGATAAGACATCATGTTTGATGTTCTGTCATTCCCCTCGCCTTATTATCCTGCATATATGTTAGAACAGAACTGGTTAGCCCAACACATTTATATCATTAGCCGAGGATTTGTTTTTTATGATGAGTGATATCGTGTAATTTAATTGCTAGATTTCATAAGTGGGGTTAGTAATCTCTTCCCGACTTCAGATCAGCAGAGATACCACATGGATTCTTATCACACGGTACACTTAATTATGATAAATAAGCAGGGATAAATTAAGCCTATAAAAGGCCCAGATGGATATTATATTTGCATCGTGAATGCATGCTATGATGAAAATATGGCATGTGGAGGGCCCCTTTGAAGCTGAGCTCTGGATCCACACTTAATCTGTATTGTAAAAGAAAGACGTGAACAGTAAATTCATCAGCTCATGGCAAGCATGTTGGAAGATTTCGGCTTCGGTAAAGCACCTCATTTTAATTTATGTAGAAGAGAATGGCATGGAAGGTCTTAAAAGTTCAGCTGGCATGTTATTTTTGGGTTAGTTGCAATTGAGACTTGGGCCTGAATAAAACCAAGTGCGTTGTTGGGAATCCAAAGTTCCAGGAAACCTACCTGGTTGACAAGTGTGTTTATATTTGGACCAATTATGGAGTGCAACCCCTAAAACTGCTATGCAAGGTCAGGAAAGATGTGGTTCATGTTAACAATATGACACCACTGGAAAACCAGTGATTTCATCCACTTCTTCTCAGGAATAAAGTAGATTTTTTAAAAATTCCTAGGAGACAACAAAATCATAGGAAAAATAGCTCTTGCATTTAGAAAGATAGCTTACTATTGTGAGTTGAACATTGCTGAAGTTTTGTAAATCAAGTACAAAAATATCTTCTTACATAATTTCTTTTTCTGTAAGAAAGCAAAAATAGACAGTATGAAGTCAAATTTAGCATTTACACAACAACTCTGAGATAACAGAAGCTAATTTGTGTATTTAAGCCAGTAGTAGCCAGTATTGTGGAAAACCAATTGAAACAGAATGGGGAAGTACATGTGACATGCATGTTTTTAAACAACTAAGGTTTTTTGTTGCATTTCTTTCTTCATTTTGCAGTTTTCCTTGTAGTACTATGGTATTAGATATGTACTGATGCATGACCATCACTGTGTTTTAGTGTTCTTACCATTTAGATTCATGTATCTTTAAACCACAAAGTAGAAAACTACAATTTTGAAACATAGGTTAGCTATATTTAAAAAAATATTTCCTGAAGCACTGATTCTCCTTGCACTGCCTCAGTCTCCTTTTCCCGGGACAATTCATCTTGGCTTCACCTTTTCTTTCTGTTCCACGGACTGCAGGGAGGAAGATTCACAAAATTTTAAACATATATGAGTTCCACACCTGAATGGATTTTATACTAAATGCAGTTCAATAATTAATAAGTGACTGTATGGTGAATTTTGGAACACAGAATTACAGCCAGGATATGAAAATGTAAAGCAATTTTTAAAATGTCATTGAAAGGTTTGTTTGGCTTGTATAGCTCCAAGGGTCTTGAGAGCACAGTATGTTCTCAGATTGAAAAACAAACAAATAAACAAACACAAACACAAACAAAAAAGAAAAAAGAAAGAAAAAAGAAAAAAGCTCTTTAAACTCTAGTGTACTAAAATAAAAAGGAATCCAACAAAATCTGAGACGATGGATAAAATTGTGGTTTTGGAGTTAATTGAGGCTCAACTTTAAAATGTGTATCAAACGAGACAGAAAGCTCAAAAAGATTGGGGCATTCACTTTAAAAGCCTATATTCAAGTTCTTTCCCTCATTTATAGATATATTTTCAATAGCAAAGGGGTCAGAGAGAATAATCTGAGAAAATTTTTCATCTAAATATCCAGTAAATTTGTAAATTATAAGATATTTACTGTGGAATTTTTTATTTGAGGTTTTTTTGTTATTATTCATAGAGTTGAAGGAGGACTATACCATAACTTCCTTTTATACTATTTTTAATGGAGAAGAGGAAGTTAACTTGGAGTTGGAGATCAATGACCCTGATGAGCAATTATCAAAGTTGTGACCCAGAATTATACTTCAGACCCTCTGTCAGACAAAGTTACACTGTGGTCCTTGCTCAGCACTTCTCTACAATAATCTAAGGTTATTTTCAACTAAGAATGATGGGCTGCTTGTCTTATTTTTGAACTCTGCTTTATGCATCTTTTAGAGCATCTAGGTTCCCAGATGGCTCCTGTGAAATCTATGAGGTGATAAGTTTTCAAGACTCTGAGGTTTCCAACATTTGAGTCTCCCTCATTTGCAAACCCAGCGGAGCATATTTTGTGATGGCCAGTCTCTATCCTTATAGAAACAATTCTTAATTTTATGTCTAACTACAGAGAATTTATTTTCACTCTAGACAACACCCACTCTTGGCTGATTTTATTTAGTATTGAAGTTCGTCCGGATTTAGAAGAGATCTTAAGAGTTTTTATGGTCACTGTAAGCAATACAACAGAGGTACATGCCACCTCTACATATAATCTTTCTTGACTGTTGGTTTATTGGTTTTCGATGATGATGATGTGATGATGATGATGATGATGATGATTATTATTATTATTATTATCTCATGAGACTATTACTTAGGTGATTCCATGGGTTCAAACTAAACTTACAGTCAGAATTAATGCAGCAAATGACAGAGTGGGCTCATCAGCAAGCTTCCTACTTCTCTGTAGATTGCAAAAGTGATGGTGATTTTTGTTGTGGTTATAGTAATCTCTTCTGCCTAGACTGGAGTTTAAGGACTACCGAGCCTGGTATTTGCTGCATTTGTGCCTGTGAACACAACAGGAATGCATGTTGGTGCAGATTGTGAAATCAGACTCGCTTTTGGACAGTTACAGTCATGGAAAAATATAAGAAAAGCGTGCAGAGATGTTACATGTTTTTAAAGAGGCCATAGAAGGACATTTTGACACAGTTAAGCAGTGTAAGTTGGTTCAATTTCATTAATAACCTATATTTGGCTGGTACCTAAATTTTTCACAAATTGTTAGTGTGTTTTATCAAGCTGTTGAGAGAACAGTGCTTCCATCAATTCTGTGTCTGTTCTGCAAAACAAGGTAAATAGCTGATTTTTTTTTTTTTCCTCGTTTTCAAAATGTTTCGCACAATACTAAACAGGAAAAATAACCAACAAAAAAACTTCTAAGAATTGGCATCACTAAAGAAAGAAACACAAACTCCTGCTTGCAGGTCACGTAGCTACAACTGGAAAATCTCCCAACAGATTCAGAATATACAAGGAAAAAAGCATTAGTAATGGTCTTCCTTGTACCAACTCTTATGTAACAGTCATAGCAACAAAAGCACCTTCTTGTATATAAAATCTTGTCCATGGTAGAAACGTCGACAGAAAAGAAATCTTGCAAGGAAAAAACAAAGACAAGAATCACACTCTTAACTGATATTCCTATATGAGCAAAAGTTTGCAGAGACTCCTGACTCTTACTTCTAGTTGTTTCTTAGGAAACCCAAGGTCTTAAGCTGGAAGATAACCCAGAGAACTGTAAATTACTCCAATTAAGAGGTGTGAATATCATTTACACCTATCTGTTACCTTTTAGCAAGAAAGGCTACAGCCAGAGACACACAGCACATCATCCTACAGAGAGGTTTCAAAGAGAAAATGTTGATTTTATTTGAACCATGCAACTCTTTAGTCTGAAAAAAATAAAAAAAAAGTAGAGCGTTTTAGAAGGACAAAAATAATAATTCTCCTGCTGTGTGTTCTCACTTTGAAACAAATGGAAAAAAAACAAGACAATGATTAAATAAAGCTCCAGATTATTGAAAATATTCTCTAGAAAAAAATATGTAAATACAAACAATATGTGATTTAGAAATGTGAGCCAAAAATATGCTTAAAAAATAGACTTGCAGATTTTTCATTGATTGATAGCAGGCACTGGTTACAAATTTTTCAAGTAATGAAATTCTGCTATAAGTTTTCACCTGCAAATGGAAGAATTTCTTGTTTGAAGACATTAATTGATTTTCATTTTAGAGAGCAGGTACAAGTTAATCAACCTTTCCAAATTTCTTCTAAGTAAATGTAAGTCTGTATCCTGATTGCCCTCCAGTCACCCCTAAGATCCGTTGCCTAAAGTTGGTATTTCCTCTTTTATTGGAAATGTATTTTTTCCCACAGGGGAACCCACCCTACGGATTGTGGGATCTAGTCTCCATTGTGCTTGATCCAGATCACACTGCCTGTTCTGTCCTTCTGGCCTTCCCTTTACTCTCCATGAAACTCCTTGTTGCTACATCACCTAGCACCACGATGGCAATCCATGAGGGAATTCCTAGGCCACAAGGTAATCCAGGCAAGCTTTACACAGCTTCCGCCTTAACAGGAGTCTTCAAATTATCTGCCAACACATCCCTTTTGGATAGGCTGGTGTGGTTTTATTAGTTGATAAATATACCAACATATTAAGCACCTCAGTGTTGTCATCACTCTAGGAAGTCTCATGAAGCGCATTTCTTGTTGAATATACTGTCAGACAGGGGAAGGCAGTGAGCTTACAAGATCAGGAGTAACTGGGAAAAGCAGGACATAACTGTTGTCGCTTACTGACTAGGATCATTTACCAACAACTTTGTTCTTCTTTCTGGCTTATCTGCTCTGATTTTTCAGAGAAACTGATTCTCTCCATGGTGGCTGGTGCATCATTTACCATTTGGGTTTCACAAGTACAACAGCCTCAGAGAAGGACATCTGGCTAGAACAGAGCTGGTACAAGCACTTTGCTGAAACTGTTTCAGTGCAAGGCCATATGACCATTTTATTCAGAAAAAGAAACAGCAACAAACAACAAAAAAACCCAACCTAACAAAAATATACAAACAAGAAACAACAAAAACAACAACAAAACCCAAAATAAACATACAAACGTACAAACAGAATAACAACCTAACCCTTCTTTTATCTTTAAATATATCTTTTTAAAATTCAAAATTTACCAACTTAGTATTCAAAAAGTAAAATTATTCGGGAAAAGAATGTTTTTCCAACTTCTTTATTGGAACAATAAAGACAACTAAATCAATCTGCTGAACAGCAACAAGGACAAACTGTTTGTCAGTGCAAGTGTGTGGGAGAAAGAAGTGAATAGCAGCTAGAAGTGGTCCTATATCTAGCTTTGTTTAGGGTGCAAGTCTATTACAAGTAAGCCTTGAGCAACACCTTTTACACTCGCTTTATGGTCTTTTGTAATTTTCTAACTTGGAAAGACTGTGCTGCTGCTGAGAACTTTTCTTCTAAAAGAAAATCTCTTACTGTTTAAGCCTGAGACACAAGTACTTTACTTCTGTGTTTAGGTCAGAGATAGATACAAAAAGTCTTGTACTATCAATAATTTGAATTTCCCACCCTCCACATTAAATTAAAGAGGACCAAAGGCTGCTTTAATTAGTGTTTTGTTTCCACACCATTTGAGCTCAGGAGGCCTGATCTGCCCACTGGCAAGGCTGAGAAGGGAATAGATAAAGCGCTCATTCCCTAGCCTTGCAGAATTTCACATAATGACATTGTGAGTGAGGGATGTGCATGTTTCTGCTCAGAAACCTTGACATCTTGTGAATGAACCTTAAAAGGATTTTAATAAAAATGACAGTCAGCAACTTATTCTTTAGAAAAACGCAACCATACCTCTTGATTTTTTTTATGTATGAGTAAGAAGATTTCCTATTTCCACTTAGGCTACTAAAGGCAATGACTCATACCAGTTTTATTTCTGTTTAGGAAGCCATTATATAGTGCTTATCAGTGGCACATCACTTTAACATGTCTGGATTTGTAGTATTACCCTCACATTAAAAAAAAATATTTGTGGCACTGACATATCAGATTACTTATCCAGCGTCATGCAGTATTTCAGTGGGAGTACTGAATATTATTTCTTTTTCTCTTACAATGTATTTAATAATTTAGGCTTGACTGTCATGTACAATGTATTTGCAAAACAAGCACAAGAAAAAACACTTCAAGGGGGAGAATGCTTCCAGGAAAACTCACCAGTGTTTTTCAGACATGTTGTCACTGCCCTTTGTGGATGCAGTGAATTACCTCCTTATTTTCTGGTGCTTGCTCAGTGATGGAGCAGGGGAATACACTGAACTCCCTGCAAAGGAGTAGGCAAATCCCAGCTGTGATGCTTTATGTTTTCTGTGTAGGCCTGGGAAAATAGTGCATGTGCTCCTCTGAAGACAAGACTGCCAACCAGCCTCCTTTCCAGCCACCAGACTTTGGGGAGAAACCCCTATGATGTTCTATGTCTGGCTTGGGATGGCTCTGACCTGGTGGGTATAATGTTTAGAAAGCTGTTGTTCAAAGCCACTTCTTAAAGTTGTTGTAGTTTTCCTCTGCAATCTGTGTGAACGGCTGGGTATTTTGAAAAATTAATTCAAAAGCCCACCCGATAAAAAGAAAAACATGTAAGAAAAAGCACAGATAAACCTTTGCCTCCTGTATGAACGTTCTGTCTGGGAAGGCACAAAGCTATATTTCCTCCCATTCTTCTGATACCATCACTCTTGAATTCTCAGCTGCAAAATTTTCCCACTAGAATAGGAGAGAGTCTAAATGTTGGGGGTTTTGGTTTTGTGGTTTTGGTGGGGGTTTTTTTTGTTTGATTGGATTTGGAGTTCTTTTTTTTGTTTTGTTTGTTTGTTGTGTTTGCTTGTTTGTTTGTGGATTTATGTTTTTCATGTTTTTTTTTTTTTTTCCTTTGCTTGCTTTTTTTTTGTTTGTTTTGTTTTTTGTTTTGTTGGGTTTTTTTGGTTGGTTGGTTTTTTGACTTTTTTTGGGGGGGAGGGGTAGTGTTTGTTGGTTGGTTAGTTTTTGAGTTTTTGTTTTTCGTGTTTTTTCCTGATGCAGACCATTCTGAATGTTTGCCTATCTGACAATGAAGAAGGTAGAGTGGAATTTTCTCAGTCTGAGAAAAGTCTGTGTTTCTAATGCATTTATGTCTTGACTGTTCTAAATATGTTTCTCTTTTGTAAAAAAGTATGTAGAAACATCTTTCTATGTGCTTCATTTATGGAGGAAAATCAGTCTGGGTCCTGGCTTTGGTCTGAATTCATTACTCTTAGTGTGCAGTATGCATACTCAGAACCCAAAGTCTGGCAACTGGGGGATTTTGAGCTAAGCTTAAATATCTTTCTATGTGGGTACAGTTCAAATGAGAAATTTTTGGGAGTTAGAGCCCCAAACTGGAGCACTTTATATAAATATGCAATGAAAAAACTTCTGTATCATGCAAACTTTTAGAACAAACAGGAGAAAATCTTCTGCAACATGTGAATTCCCTTAGATATAGTTTAGGACAATTTCCTAGGTTATCATATTTGAGGCTGAGTCCTTCTGTGATTTTCTTTAGTTGGAAATAATGTGTTTTTAATAATGTTTGAAAATGTACAAATAAATAAAATTAAGAGTATTCTCCCTTGGATGTTATTCACACTGTGCTTTTCACTTAATAAAAAAAATCCTCTGAGCATGATTTTTCCAGCCTAAACAGTTGGTGTTAAGGTGTTGATGGTCATTAGCAGGATATAGAGTTGGCCAATTAGATTTATTTCTGCAGCAAATTAAGCCGCAAGGTTTTAGAGTCTGTGCCTAGCAGAGACTGCTTCTGACAGGATTTTGGACAGCTGTGTTTCCTAATGAGTAGCAAAGCAGGAGAAAAAAATGGTGTTGAATGCCTCAGCCTCTCAGCCTCTCTGAAAGAAAAGTACCTCCTAACCTCAGAGAAATACTCTGAAGTTCTGTTGATGTCACGGCAGATGAGATCAACACATCAGTCCTCTGAGGTTGATAAGATGAGCTGTTACCAACAGGGTCTGAGGCAGGAGATTGATATGGGCAGGTTTTACATTAGAGGATGACCACAAGGAGGGGTTTTTTTATTTTCTAATGGAGGGAAACAGATGCCTGGTGTCTGGGGTGTCTGGGCAGGGCTTGGGGGTCTTGCTGATCCCACAGGGTCACAGAATAGTTGAGACTGGAAGGGACCTCTGTAGATCATCCAGTCCAATGCCTTTGCTTCAGTAAGACGCGGTGGAGTTGGTTGTCCGTGACTATATCCAGCTGGATTTTCACAGTCTCCAAAGAAAAGAGACTCCAGAACCCCAACTCATGCCAGTGTTTCACCACACTCACAGTAAAACAGTTTCTCTTGTGCTAAAGTGTAATTCCTTGTGTTTCAATGTGTGAACATAGCCTCTCACCCTGTTGGTGGACACCACTGAGAAAAGCCTGTCTATTTTTTTGGTGGCTCTGAATTGGACTCTCTCCACTATTTCCATGCCTTTCTTGTACTGGTGAGTCCAGCCCTGGACGCAGAACCAACGACTTACCTCACCAGTGCTGAACAGGCGGGCAGGATCACCTTCATCAACCTGCTGGCACTGCTGCCTGATGCAGTCCAGCATGTTATTGCCCTGCCCTTTTGCAAGTAAGGAGATATTGTCAATGACAAGAAAACATGTGACAGCATCTCTGTGATGCGTCATTTAGAGCTTCATTAAGGACTGCCACCGAAATGAAGAAAATCGTGCTTTCTATGTAGACAAATTGGGGAGAGATGCTTTAATTCTAAGAATGGATTTCTTCAAAGATAAAGCATCTAACTTCATATGTAACTGCCAAGACCACTTTAAAAAAAAAAAAAAAAATCCTAAAACTCTCCAATGTTTCTGTTAAATTTAAACAAGTGTTAATTCAGTCTCTGTTGTAGGTAGTCCTTACCTCTTAGAACTCACAGAAAATTATCACTGCATGCCCCTACACTGCTTTGGCGTTGGCCTCCAAAGAATCCTGTATCAGTGCGAAGGAGAAGGGGAAATAATTGATCCTATAAAGCCCTAATGTGAAACAAAAGCTCAGCAAAGCTTTGGCCCAGAGAAATGGAGACACTTCAATGAAAGACCTGTGAATAAGAGATATGAATTATACCACTTGTAATGTCTGCTTTTGGATGTGACTCTGCGCCTTGGTCTTCACTCACACCTTTGTTTGAAGGCAAACTCTGGCTTTTATCAATGAGTATTACCCCCTAGATTCACAGATAATGGCAAAAATCATTATAACACTAGTAATCTGTCAAAAGCAGGCAAGATGGAAAAAAAAATGCATAGGTTAAAAATTACAGGAAGTATTTTTCAGTTTACTGACAGTGACAGTACCATTTGGGATAATCTGGCAGAGATAGACCATAATAATCTCATATCAATTTTGTGAGAGATTATTACATCCAGCAGTATATGTGCTGTAAGAAATACATACTTTTGTAACTCACAGATATTTTATAGAATGTAACCTCTACTATTAGTAATGTTTTGACAATATGAAATCTTCAGGAGTATGACTTAAGCCTGCTCAAATATCATTCGTCTACATTTTTTTTGGTGAAAAAAACCCTGTGTCCACGGTGGTGTATGGGAAAAATCATACTTATGATTATCAGTACAAATTTGGAGTCTCTTAGATTATTCTGATACTGCCCAAGCCACTGTGGCGTGTGACAATAACGTTTTGCAAGGGAAAAACCCCCATTTACTGCTATTTTCTTGAAACTACTGAATACACGACACACTTCTTCAGGAAGGTTGAGGAATATCATTCAGTGGGTGAATCATCTTTGAGGACATCTCTAGAGGACCTTTGGAATAATTCCAGTTAACAGGTAGAAGAGGCTGTGAAGTTTCTGTCTCTGGAGAGGGACCTCAAATGCCTTCAGGACATTCTGTTGGTTCTCTTGATCAGTGATACCCAGAAAATGTGTTTGTGTGAAACACAACGTACAAATTAATAGCAGAAATCTTAGTATTTAGTTACTATTTTGTGGATTCTCTCAGTTCTGTCACGTTAATTATAGAGCAAAGATTTTTTAAATTCTCATGAAACTTTTATTTGCAACCCCTAGTTCATCTTGCACTCTTCCACATGCATGTTCCAGGTTTCTTTCAATGAGATTTTACCTAAATGTAAGCTGTTCCACATATTATAGCTCCTAACATACTCACATCTACACTGTGCATCTCATTTCCAAAGCAAAGCATTTTCGCAGACTGGTTTCTGAATGATTTATTCCTCCTTGCAGGCCTGCCCTTACATATGAGCATGAGGAAGGAAAACTGGACGACACAGCCAGGGACAGTGAACTGTAAGATTATAAATCCAGATAAATGCCAAATGTATGAAAAAAGGAAGAATTTTGAGCCAATTGGGTCAGGCCCATACCTACAGTTTTAGCAACACTTCTAGAGTTGGATTGGATACCAGTAAATAAAAGGCTAAAGACAATAGAGCAATATGGTCTTTAGGAAAACCATAATGCCAGCTGTACCATTTTAGGCATTATTTAAGAGTTAAACTTGTCAGTTTTTAAAGCTGTAGGAATGCTTAGTTGCCTTGTGCTTTCTGTTGACCAAGTTATTATGCGTTTGGCAAAGGACTCCACCATGCTTTTCAAAGTAATGACCTGGAAGATTTTACAATCCAAGTAGATGTGAGATAAATCATTGCCAAATTACAAACTGGGCATCCAGTTATGAGAACAGTTTTACATCTTCTTAAAAGTTCTAAAGTGCTTGGATCTACATGCTGCTTCCTGCAGACAAACTCATAAAGCTTGGCAAAAAGGGTCTGCAAAGACTCTGAGATTCCAGACTGAGTGTTTTGGAGACAAAGTCATATTTGCTAACTAGTGTTCTGGGAGTTTGACTCAGGAAATCATATTCCCTTTCTTCATTTTGTTAATCTCTCCTTTCCCTCCAGGTTTAATGAAAAAAATTCATCTGGTCGTGGACACTGTAGATTGTTTCACATTGGATTTTAGATTTTCACCAAATACTCTCTCTATCATTGTTCTTAGTATATTTCCAGGTGATATTTTAAAATCCCAGATTATAAATCACAGTGGGAGCTATTTTATCAAATCAAATCAAATCAAATCAAAACAAAACAAAACAAAACAAAACAAAACAAAATTCCTTCTTCAGTCTTTTATGCCTTGATCTGTAAATCCACATCTATATGTTTTGCTACAAGATCAGTGGAAGGAAGTAATTCTATTGCTGACCATCTCTTAAGATGGTCACTTCAGCAAATAAGTACCTGATCCTCATTTTGAGGAAATTTCTTTCTTACCTATTTAAAGTAAATAATATACTCACCCACTTATTATTATGAAGTGGTCATTTTAGTGCTTTTACACAGTACTGTGGCAGAAAGGTAATTAGTTCTAGAAAGTTAACAGATTCCAGCATGGTTCAGCACAAAGCAGTTGCTCTTCACCCAGCACTGTACAACATTTTTTTAGTGTATTAGGAGGCAAAAAAATCCAAGCCGTTCCAGGGATAAGAATAAGAACATGGAAATAAAAAGAAACTCCTTCTGTGTCAATGGACAGATAGGTCCCTTCAGTTTCCTGCTTTACCTATTAGAGTTCATCCCATGAAACACTTACTTTCCTCAAGCAAAAGAATCCCAAGCTGGATTTTAGCATGTTCCTCCAAAATTAAATCTGGAAGTACTTTATATTCTAACAGGTATAAAGCTTTACAGCAGTGGGCTGGCTCTAGTGTGCTGTGTGATCCTCAAAGAGCCTACTCTGAACATCATGGGCAGAGACTGCAGCAGCAAGCTCTGCAAATGCAATCTGGTCAAGGTCCAGTTTCCATCCCATGTTAGGGTCAAGGGATTTTGGGACTTCTTTTACTGAAACTTGTGGGTTTCCAAAGGTCTCTGGAGCTCAGCACCGATGATCCACCACTGGCTAATAAATTCTGGAGCTGCATCCAAGCTAGAATTTCCAATTCATTAGCTGTAAAATATTGGACAGACTTTCAGCTGTAAAAGGAGATCCTGAAGAATATCCTTGAGGAATATGGAAGCAGCATGCAGCGGTTTTGTTTTGCCATTGCCAAAGTGCTTTAGGGCCATTCTCTGATCATAGCAACAGCTCAAAAGCTGAAAGTCTGCTCAGCTTTGATGAGCGCGGCTCACATACAGCAAACAAGAATACTTTTGGGGGAACTGACTTTGAAAAAATGTTGTAGTAATATCCAGTTCTGCTATGAAACTCTTTGGTTAAATGTTGATATGGTAGCTGTCTTGTTTCTTTCACGTGACTATTCTGGTGATTGCCAGTAGATTTCTTTATTTTTTTCATTTTGCCCGGAAGGTTTCAGGTAATATATACTGAATCACTGCTAGTAATTTTGTTCTGATAGTAAAGTATGACCTATATTACTAAGTAGAACAGTGAAAAAATGAGGTCTTTAACTTTGGTTGTGAAGAAGCATTCAGTCTTAAGGATAAAAAATTGTCAGTAGGAGTACCTGTATATAGGTTTTCAAAAAAAAGAATACTGAAGTAAGTGCTACACTTAGAGTAAAAAGTGTGTAATTCCATGCTTTATTCTAAGCTACCATGGTAGTTTAGCGCTAGTGCCAGTGTTTACCTTACATAAATCTGGAGAGCATCTATGAAGAGAACTGATTTAAGGAACTGTCTAATGTTATTTAAAAGAATTTTCCAGTAATCTGATGTCCAAAGACACCCTAAGGCAGGAAAACTTTACGGAGTACCTACTGATTTATCCATTCTTGCAACACTTTCTTAGGTACCAGTTTGGTGGAGCCCTGCAGCAATTTAGGAATCAGTAGATTAGCTCATCTTTTGCTGGTGTATAGTGTTCTTTCTGAAGTCATACCTATCACTTTTGTGAAAGTTACTGTCCCCAAAATGTTTATGTATTTGCTTTAGCTGGAAGTAATTTTTGTGCAACTTTGCAGTGCGATAGTCTATACTGGAAGGTTCATTTACAATGAAATAAAATGACTGGCTCACTGTAGCTGAACTTACTAAGGCTTTCTGTCTTTCTGAGAAAAAAAAAAAAAAAAAGCATTTGTGGCTGCATGTGTCTACGCAAGAGCTGCCTCTTGGTGCCTTGTTTTTGATACTAAGTATAATGCTATTAGAAACAAAGAATAAGGATGCAAATCACTTCACAGTCCCTGTAGCCTCTCTGACTATCCAAGAATCTTAACAAATGTCTTTTAATTGATATGGTAGCTTAAACTCTTCCTAATCTAGGTCTTTTACAGTCAGCTATCAGAAATGCAGCAAATGATGGATCACTTTTTGTCACCTTGCAGTCATACATGAAAATCACTTTTGAAAGTCAGATCCAGGAGGTAGCCTTTTTCATAAAAATCAAAATTGTTTGTACATATGTGATGCTAGTCCTTTTTTTTTAATAGTAGTAATTTTTAATTATTAATTCACATTTAAAACTTGGTGACCTCCTACTTAATTATGGGATCAGTCACAGCAACAGAAAATGATTAAATCTGTACAGGTTACTATTCTATTTAGGAAGGAATTGGAGCAGTATTAATTGCTGAGGTGAAAAATGAAATAAATATATTTACTAGCAGACCCTGCCATGATGGGCAGAAATATTATCACAAGTCTCTGAATAATAATTATTTTTTAATTATTATATGTTATATTGTAAGTAATAATAATAAAAAATTAACTCTGGAAGGCACCTTAACTCAGGAATCAAGAAAGAAAAAACACTTTCCAGACTATATTTAATACAGAAAATATAAAAGTAGGTCTTTATGGAAGCTTCCAGATGTCCCCATGGCTATGGGCACACATGGAATCAGATTCAACTTTTAAAAGTTAAATTAATTAGTATATCTAACAAATATTGTCCAATTAGAAGAACAGTTGGTTAAGTAATTTCCCCCAGGTTCTGCCCCACTGGAGCCATCCCCGCCCAGTATTTTAGCCCTACATTTTATTATGACTACAATACATCATGGAAAACAAAGTGTCCTTGCTAGACTGAAAATCAAGACTAAACAAAATTCCAAGAAGGTAGCATAATATGTGAGAAAGTACAACTACTATGCTAAAGTGGCAAAGTGTTAGAAACTATACAGCTATATATTAAAATCTGTAAAACTACAGATATATAAAAAGCAAAAGTTTTAGGCATCAGCACCAGTCATGTATTTACTCTCACTGTTGTTCTGTCACTTTTTTTTGTGGGGGGAGGGTGGGGTGTGCCTGAAGTAGAACAATTTCAGTGTAAAACAGACCATGTTGCAAACAGGGTGGCTATTGTAATCCACCCAACTATTACTTTTCAAGCCAACACCAAGTGTGGGATTTGCTGGCATGGATGCTTTTGTACATCTCCAAGCAGTCTGCACACAGTAGAAAAAACATTCAGTTGGTATGATCCCTTCTTTTCCCCTTCTGGACTATTCCAGGAAGAACACAGGAGCTGAATAGAAGTCAGACTGATTAGTTAGAATTAAAAAACCAATTTTTTCTTGTGCCATTGTTTCTGATACCTGGGCATGTTGATGTGCTGAGAGGTGGGGTGCCCTTCTTATAGCATATTTTGTAATTGCAGCAGATGCATAAAATGAATAAAATCATCCACAGTTTTTAAAAAATCTTCAGTCTGAACTGTTGCTTCTTATCTCAAGGGGCAGGAACATAGTTTCTTGCACTTGCAAGGAAATCTTGATTTCCCCTTGGTCCATGCCATTTTTGGGCAAATTTGGAAGTAAAAACCATCCTGCTAACAATATTTGGTTTTTATTTTGTTTTGAAGTAAATTAGAAAGGAGGCAGTGGTGGTGGATTAGATGGAAATTTCTCTAAATGAATAAACTCTAGTTTTGTGTCTCAGACTGGACACTAGTGAGGACTATAGAAGAGTTCCACACTGACAAATATTGAGACCATTGGATGTGTGTTAGAAGAAAGACAAGCAATAGAAGGTGCCAACAATAGGGACAATCACAGCTGAAATCAGATCATCAGAGGTGGTGAAGTGGAACAACTTCTCTATCCATCCCAGTTTTCTCATGGAGAAATTCCAGTCTAGGCTCTGGATGAGTGTTGCAAGAGTCATTGTACTGAGAGAAATGAGTTTCCTTTGGACTGCACCATTAAGGTAACAGCGTGGGACTGTTACTGTGTAAACCAAAAGTGAGTGTATGAAGAGTATCTCAGAACTTTTTTTTTTTTCTTTTGCAGTTACAGAGGAAGACTGTATTTGGTACATGTTCCAACTCTGAAGCCTAATTCATTTTAACAATTAATTATTTTATTCTGTCGTGGTTTTTATTGATTAGACTTAGGGGGGTTGGGATGGGTTTTCTTTTATTGGGGGGGGTTGATTGTGTGGGGTTTTTTGTTGTTTTTTTTTTTAGGGTTGGGTTTTTTGTCCTAGGGACCTCTCTTTCTCATACACAGAAGCTTTTGTCCGTGGGTCTCAGCATGCTTATAAAGGTAGTGAAATAGATTTTCAGTACAATCAAGATAACATGCAGCACCTCTCCTTCATGTAGTTCAGCACGCAAACTGTGCTAAAAGAATGACTTTTTTTGCATCTTACACATGCAAGTGAAATATTCCTGTAATGCTTTAATGAAATATACAATCTCGATGGTATATTTGAATAATATTTATCAGAAGATTTTTTAAATGTCAGTATTTTCCAGTCTTTTGTGGAAGTGTAGTCACACCACCATTTAGTTGTAGAAAAAATGTGACCAGAAAATTTTATTAGCCAAAATTGTGAAAGCTGTGTCTTAGGCAATGAAAATACATTTGTGTCAGGCTGAGAAAATTAAATCAATCCTGTTTTTCACAAAAAAACCAGTTATACAACACTCCATTAATTTAATTCCCTTTCCCTTTTTTTGTTACTATCAAGTGCTTAGTACTTGTGAGAGAGCAAGTGTTTTCAGTTACAAACAGAAGGGAGTCAAAAGTACATCTAAAAGTACTGGAAAATGCAAGGAAGGGCTTTTTGAGCAGCCTTCAAAAATAACTCATTAGTCTTTCCTGAGCTGTCATTCACAGGTGAGTAAAACAACTCAAAACATATGCATAGAATGCTTCATCTTTAGTGTGTGTAAGTTTGTGAAAGAAACCAGACCAAATTTTTCCAGTGTAGTATTTAGAAATTTGCTATTGGTCGTTACAAATGCAAAGTCAAACCCAATGTAATAAAAAGAGTAAACAAATTGTAAGTTTTTAGGTTTGAAACTATGTTCTTCCTTTCACTTTTCCAGCCGCATGGTAGTTTTCCACTTTTGCTGCCTTTTTTGCACTGCCTTTGCAGTCAACACCATCTTCTCCACCTCTGCACACAGCAGCGCAGTTAAGAAGGAAAGGGGCCAGCAGCAGCAGGGCAATAAAGGTTTAGGAGCTGCTTATACCACAGCTGCACACTTTGAAATCCATGGGGCAAACTGGGATTCACCATAGCTGTTAAATGAAATCCTCAACGAAAGAAAAAGTTAGTGTTAATTTCTGTCTCTGGAAGTAGAGGAAGGAAGAGATCCTCACCTCAGAACTGTGAGAGAAAGTATGCCCTCTTAAAATTAACTTCCAATAACGTTATATAAAAGAAAAGTAATCAGGAATAGTCAGTATGCATTTACCAAAGTTGAATTGTGCTAATTCAATTTGATTGCCTTCAGCAATAAAGTAGCTGCATGAACAAGGTGGAAAGTGCTGGATGATCTCTACCTGTACATCACCTCCCAAAACAGTCATTTCTAAAAGGAAAATGGATAAGAAGACCTAGGTGAATTAAAAGTTTGCTAGACTGTCAGGTGTGAGTTGTAGCAAGGGACAGATATCCAACTAGCAGACAGAGAAAAAGAGACTGCTCAAGAGATCTCCTTAAGAATGGTTAGTTGCAGTTGATAAGATGACAGAGTGCTCCCTCAGTAGATTTGTAGACCATATAGAATTAGGAGGAGAGGTGAGCCCAAAACCAGAGGTCCCTTCCCCAGTTCCTGGAAAGATTTCTCAGTAGGATGTTGAGCTGGGCTTGTTTAGTCTGTGGGAAAGGATGCACAGGGATGGTCTAATAGGCCAGAAAACTGTTCATGCGAAATTCTGTTTCAAAGACATTTTCAACTCAATTAGTTAGTGCAAGACTAACTTGTTGAAATGACCACAAATTGTGGTCTGAGATATTTGTATTGGACGTCAGGAAGATCTTCTTCACAGGGAAGCAGTACAGTATTGGCAGTGACCCAGAGACCCTAATGAATCTTTGCCATTTTAAATTTTCAGGACTTAACCAGGGAAATTCATAGCTAAGCTGGTCTACTACTTATGATACCTTGAGCAAATACTGGATTGGATTGGAGCACAGACCTTCAAAACTACCTTACAACTGAAACAACACCCCACCGATACCACTATGCAGAAAGGACAATTCTAAAACTATGTTTATTCTAGCAGAATCATGTATATTTAACTTCTGGTACATAAAATCATTGTTATTTTTCAGTAAAACAAACACACAAAAACTTTTTTACCATCTGCAAAATATTATCTGCAATGGCATCTGTAGCATATTACGCCCCTCCTACTCACATGTTGTTACAAAGCTCTTCATGATTGTTTTCCTTCCCTTGTTTGTTAACCCAGTGTAAAGCTGAAAACATTTCCATATTTAACAAATTAGTATTAACTAAGGTGTGCCAGGACTGAAGAAAATACTTGCTCTTACAAAGTGTGACATGATACATTTCTTAAAGAAAAAAAATCAGTCTGCGCATCCAAAGCACTGAGTGTTTCTCCAAAGCACTGAGATAAGAGAGTCGTGATACACCAAATCAACCAAAATTATGCTATTTGCTCTACTTTATTTATACTACAGTTGCAATAGTTCATGCAAGAATCACTTTGAAACTGAAGACAGCTTGGTGTCTGTTATTTTCTACTGTGACAAATAAAGGTTGCACAATAAGTTGGAGTGTATAGTGGCCAGTGCCAGTTGAAAGAATCATAACTTCTGCAGAAGTTTCAGGAAGAAAATATATTCTTTGGACTTTAGAATCAATTAATTTAAGATTAATCTTAAATTTAAAGCTGATAGAGTATTGTTTGCATCTGCATGTGGAATTGATTTGCAAATACTCTTTTTCTAGAGTACAAGATACTTTTCTTAAACTCACTTTGTAGTTGGATTCTTGCATAAAGTTTGCATTGTTATTTGCTCTCATGTGATTCAGGGTTCATGATCAACTCTGTTACTGCCACAATTTCATGGCTGAGTCATGAGAGATCAGCACTCTAAACCACACTGAGTCATTTTTTTTTTTTTGTGATAACACATCATGATTCATTGCTGTAGAGAAAGAATTTTTCTTTTATTAATTTGTATTTTGTTTACAGCTTCTCTGTAGATTTTATTCTTCTCTTTATCCATCCCTTGCACAACTTATTTTTAATTTTAATGTGTTATTACTTCAGTTCTATTTCAGTGAACATACAGGTAGAATAGAAGTGTGGAACTCAAAGACTTGCACAGGGGTCACATTTGAAGAGCTGGTGCATGCAGAAAACTGTACCTGCATATGCTAGTGTCTACTTTCAGATTTGAAACAAGCGATCACAACTTGAGCATGTTTGTAGTTAATCAATTTGCATAAATAAATTTTCATTCAGAACCTCTAGTTCAGAAGTTTGTCAGGCTAAAGAGATGAGTCTACATCTCTGTTCTATGGATATACACGTGGCTGGGAATTACGATAAGCCAGTGAAACAAATGTCACCTTTTGAATCTGAAGATTTTCCACTTTTTGGTAGTCAGAGAAAGTTAAGAGAAGTCAACTTTTCTAGCACTTAACATGCATTTATAGATTGGTGGATTTACCTGTGCTCAGCTGTTTTCCTTACTTAATTCATATCAAAAGAGGATGGATGGCTGGCTGTCTTCTTGAGAGGCAGACAGCAATGAGTGGAATATTGTGTGACACAGAAGAGGCTTCTTAGAACATCTGTCTTTTGATGGTAATGAGGAAAGAGCATACAGCAGAATTTAGGTCTTGTTTAGTCTAGTGAATAACATAGGAAATACATCCACAGACATCAGTGAAATGATGAACACTTTGTCTGGGCAGAACTTTGTAATAGCACCTGGGATACTCAGACACTGTAAATATGCCATACTCATTAGAAATAGAGAATTATTTTAGGACAGATATTTCTATTTAAGGAAACAAGAAGAAATGTAACCTTTCTGCCTACAAACCATTCTGTTTAACAAATTGCAATAAGGCTAGCCTAATTAATCCTTCCTCTCAAGCAGAGGATGCAAATCGATTTATGTGTTTCTACCTACTCTTAGTCTGTGGTGTTGAGGAAGCTTTTACATAATGTAGTTAAAGACACTTAGAGCTCCACTCTTTCTCTAATAAGCAAGACTGAAGCAATTCCCTTGCAAATGTACATGATTTATGAGTCAACCTTGTATTAGTGATATAAATAATTTTTCTAGATTTGATTTTTTATATCTATTGACAGACGAACTATTTTAATGCGAAGGGTTCCTAACATGAGCTAGGATGTCATGTTAATATCCTGAAAGCCTCCCACCACATTGCAGATTTCTCTGGTATTTACCAAAAGCTTCATCAAAGCCATCTTGGGCACAATTACTGTAACCCTCTTAGGAGGAAGAAACAATTATGCTGTATTTGACATATCTGTGCCATTTTCCTTATTTGCAGAAATCCCACGCAAAACTTAAAATAATTTAAGATTATTTTGCTGTACAGTAAATGAAAACATTAACAGTACTTATTTAAATTCTTACTCTTCTGCAAGATATGGTAAATATTACTTCTCGGTTTGTGTATAACAGAATCCTATTTTCCATACAATTGCTGTAGAGCGGAAATTTTTTGTGACAATGAGTTTCAATGGCAAAGAGTCTTAAAAAATACGTGTACATATATTATACATTGTAACATATACATACTCATACACATATAGATATGCATACTCATATACGTATACATATTCATATACATATACAACATATAAATAAATATGTATATCTACATATGCAACATACATGTTTTGTACATGTACATATACATATACATCTATTTAACACTGGTAACCCTGGCACAACTTGTATAGAGAAAATAAGGGCCTTTTCAGTAAAAGTACCTTTATTAAAGAAAAAAAGGCATGGTTTACTTTTATCACGCAAGAAATGTCATGGTTTATTTACCTTTTATGCTTTTTCCCATTCTCTTCCTAATGTATCCTGAATTAGTGAAATCTCACATCTAATATATTTGTGTTCAGTCCACAGGATGCCTGCTTCATTAATTTTGTTTCCTTTAATTCATTATTTTTATCTTGTGGCTATACAGATGACAATACAGCAACCACTGTGATTCCAACTCGTGGATAAGTGACAATCATTTACAGTTCTTTTTCTTAACAAAGTGGACCAAAATTGTTGGACACTTAATAAGAGGTAAAAATTACCCACTAATAAAATCACCTCTAACTTGAGTTGGGAAGCAGGAGGGAGGGATGATGGGCAAAGAGGCAAGTAGAGGTGTTGGCTGGAGGAACATCAGAAGGAGAGGTGTACTGGCCTGTCAGCACTGCCTTTCATGAGACTCTGGTTTTGGCAAGGGTGTAGTCTTTAGGAAAAGGGTTACAAAGGCAGCTGGAATTGAGAACTTTCTCATATTTTTCAGCTTAGTCTGTTGCGGCAGGTGGATTGATGCCTTAAAAGGCAGATATCACAAGGAAACATCTCTTTATCTCCTTGTTTTGGTTGGTTTGCTGGCAATCTTTCTCTTCAACATGTAAATCACAGTCATATATTCCTGTCTTAGCTTCACCCCCCTGTATATTGTGAAATTTAACTCAACACCTCCAAGTTATATTAGTGTTAGGATTATATGATAGCAGCACATGTAATGCTAATGACCTCTTTGTTTGCAAATTTATTTTAATATTTTACTGTAGTTATTGACAGGCATGGATAAGCTCTATAAACGTACAGAAATATGAAAACAAGGACAAATTAGAAAGCTCTCTTGGAGAAAGGACTTTCTATCTTCCTAATGAAGCCAGGATTCCTGCAAGTAGCTGTTCACTTTGACAACAATTGCATTAAGATCAAAGGGGATATGAAAACCATGACAATATGACTGTATTTCATGCACCATGAGGCAGGGTTAGTGTAGATTAGACATATCATTAGTCAAGGGGATCTTTTTCACTGAGAACTCTTGGCTGCTCAGTGTCTTTTCCTTCCCCTTTCCTTTCCGAGTCAGTATCTGCTTAAGCAGAAAACAGATTCCTTCCCCCTAAGACTATGACAGAAATAGGCTACGGATTTGAGGCTATGTCCAATCAGTGGCAATATGCATAGTAATATGTGGCACAGCTTGTGTAATGAAGTTCCCAGCATGCAGCCTGGAAAGGTATCCTCAAGTGTGCAGGGTGATTTATTTCCTCTGTCAAGAGGCAGGACAGGCAGGACTTGTCCTTCCCCACAGTCCCTTCAAGAATACTCCGTCACCCCAGGAAGCTGTAATAGCTTCTCCACACTCAGGCTTTGTTATATGGCTTGGAACCCTCTTTCAGCAAGGTTACCCTGCTGGTCCTTTTCATCATCTGCACTTGCTTTTAAGAAGTTGAATTGTAAGGAGGAATACCAGATTTCCACCTTCTATTTACATTTGACTTTACATTAGCATGGTGAATGATCAATGAGAAAGTGTGCTCACTGTGACTGAAGCAAAGAACCTGCCTGCAATTGGTGCAATATATTTAATTCCTGCTTTTTAATGTAATGATGTGTGGGAAGATCATATAATGTCTGTGCTAAGCTGTAAAAAATATTCAGCCTAAACATTTTTAAAATGGCTATATTGCACAGAGGATTTACAGAATAGCAGAAGTCAATAGATGGAATTGCCCAATTAATTATTTCACCCCCACCCTGTAACTTTAATTTGCTCATTCAATATACTAAAACAACTGCACTTTGATTTTAGACTTACCTGCCTCAGAGACACAGCATTTGGTTTTATCTGATTTGTAAAACTTCACTAAGTGCTATTACAGCAGCTTTGCTGTCTGATACGTATAGTTCTAAATGTTTATATCAGAACTCAGGAATTATTAAACACATGTATTACCAAATGAAAAGACTGAGAAATTTCAAATCTTTTTCCTGTGTATAGGTTTATTACCTTCTTTCTATTAGAAGCTAATTTCTCAGACATTTTACCAGTGAGTGTATACAGTGCAGTGAGACTACAGTGCCCTAATTGCAACAGCTAACAAAGAATCTTCCTGCCTAGGCATGCAAATAGACTCCTAGAGAGGTTTAACAAAAAGATCTTGGTTTTGGAATTCTGCTGGAGCTATTTTCAAAAATCCCTCTTTAGACTCAGTTGTACAACATCCTGACTCAAGTAATAGGGTGTCTTAGGCTACATGGAGGGTGTAACCAAAAGTATGTATTCTATCACCATCTCCATAAGCTCTTAAGAACAGGTGGGGCAGTGGTCTTTATCTACAGCATGATTCAGCCCTGATAACTCCACGGGGAGGGGGGGGAGCTATCTCCACTAAGGGGCCATCAAGGTCTCCGGGAATGACTCACAGAACTATAGCATCCCATTGTGAAATGCCCTGCCCAGAGGGGAGGAACTGAACATTCCTACCTGTGTATAAACTGAGACTCTGGAACACTGGGGATGGACTTCCACTGGATTGCCAGATGAGAAGAGCTCAAGAGCCACCAGTGGGCCTCCAGAGACTGACCAGACCTTTTTTCTGCAGGATCGCTGCTTCAACAAGACCACATCCATCACTCCAACGGCACTGCAGCCACCATTTAACTGGACTGCCACCACCACCCTGACCAACAAGGCGTCAGGCTGTATTCTGACTCTGTCAGTTTAAACCATTGTTTCCGTGTTATTGTCTTGTTATAAATACTACTAAAGAACTGTTATACCTTTTCCCATATCTTTTGCCCGAAAGTCCCTTGATTTCAAAGTTATGATAATTCAGAGGGAAGGTGGATCATATTCTCCATTCTAAGGGAGGTTCCCACCTTCCTTGGCAGACACGTGTCTTTCAAGCCAAGACATAGGGATTCATAAACTTGTCTCTATAGTCTCTAAACAGTAGTGTGGAGTGCTGCTATCTCCTAAGATATTTCTGACAGGTGCCAGTATTTGGGGGATTTTTTAAGACATCTGGGGAAGAATACTGTGTTTATGAGTTATGCAGTTTCCAGCTGGCTTTTAAAATAGCTCATAGGGGTAGTTGCTGAGCTGCTAGCACATTTGCTTCTGTCTTCCTTTGCTACAGGACTGAAGTGCAAGCACCACTGCACTCTGTTTTGCATCTTCATAGCATCAGCAGATTCCTGGATCTCAGTTTCAGAGGATCTCACTTTTTAAATGTATCTCAGATCCAGGGGATCTATCTTTTCAGTTTTGAAACAAAGCGTTTTATATGCACTTTTGGGGTGTAGGGTGACACCATTTTTTTGGTGCCATTTTGAGTCCCTTTTCACCACAAAACCCAACCATCTTTCCCCGTTTCCATCTAACTGCACTAAGCACCAGAAATGTAATATGACATAGGCCTTTCTCGCTCAATGGAATGTCACTGGAAAGATCAAATGTGGGCACGCATGGAATGGAAGTATACCGTATCAGTTGTTAGGGTGACAATTGGTACTTCAATTTCTTTTATTATATATTTGTCATTGTTGGCCATGTGTATAATCACTGTCAGCTGTCTTGAATATAGTTCTTGCCTTCCTGGAAACACAGAACAATTCCTACCTCCTTTGGAAAGTAAACATGGTAAACAAGAGGGAAGACATAGAAACGTCTACATTAGTAACATGAAGTTCTGCAATATTGCTTTATCCAACTTTTAGTAAAAAGACTCTAATTAAGAGAACATCATAATATAGTCTTGAAAAAAAATTTTGTTCCTGGCATCTGGTACAGATTTACTTTTACGTTTGACTGAATTAGTGATAATAGAGTGAGATATTGGTCTCTTACAGGTGTTATGACATATTTGCATCCTTCACAGCAAATAAAAGGAGTCTGTTGATTCTTTTTGTCCTAAAGTGGGTAAAGGAATACAGCATATGTGAAAAATTATTAGAAAGTACTTTTGTGGAACTGGGTTTGCAAAGTTCCATCCTACTGAGAAAGCTGTTTAACAGCTAATTAGTTAGGGATAACTGGATTCACTTTAGTGATGCTGTTACCAGTACGCCCAAGGGATGTAATTTTAAATTAGGATGAAACTTGGCCCTAGAAATGGGTGACATTTGTATCCAGTTCTGAAAAGGCAGTTCTCACGGAAACCAATGGACCCTGAAGAAGACAGAGCAGCCTAAATGTTCTCCCTTATATCAGAAATACAGAGGGACCACGACTCCTATAATTCATAAATGCTTCATGAGTTTCTCTTGGGGAATGTGGTTCCATAGAAGGTAATGAAGGAATATATCTTAAAGTCATAATCTAATTTTCAAACTCCAGTCAGCCAATTTCCAGACCTAATGAGATGCTGCAAGTCTGAAAATCTGTTGAGGATTAGGGGGAGAAAAGGAATTACTCAATCTGATTGTTCTAACCCTAAACACATCTAATTTGATTTTTCTTTTAAAAATCTTACAAGATTTAAGTAGGTTAAATCACCTTTAAAAATGAAGTTAAAAGGCATAACCATCTAAAAAATAGTCCTCTGAAAAGATTTTCAAAATATCTATTCCGAACTTCCCAGCTATAAATGCTTTAAAATATCATAAATCAAACTGTAAAACTATTGGGTAAAAATTGACTGTTGAATACAATAGAAAATTTTACTGGACAACAGCAAAGGATTGCATTATTAACCCTCCTCTTCTCACCAGTAAAAAAATAGCTTGACTATACTTTTGAGGAATATTCGCCCTTCTGTTCTACGCAAAAGCAGACACATCAACCCATTCACTTTTAAGCAAGTCAGAAATGTGCAATAACACAGGTATTTTTTTGCCTGTTTGAATGTTGAATTCAGAACCAAGTGAGGTTTACTCTCAGTATCTTGACTATAAATTAAATTCCTTTCCCTCTTTTGTTCACTTCAACACATGGAAGAATCGTCAAGTTAAATCCTTGTAATAAAGCAAGCCCTTTGTCCGCTAGGATTTTCATACTTAGGTATGTCTAATACAGATTCAAAAGATACTAATAAAATCAAAAATTTCCCACTGACGGTGTAATTGAATGCTTTTAAAACTAACTTTTGGTTAATGATTAAGGCATTTTTGCCAGCAGCAATTTGGTTTCTCATCCCAGGTATAGAAAAATGCATTAAACAGTAGACTTGAATGTCCTTTCAGCCACCTGGTAAAGCCAGCGGCTGTCAGCAAATGAAATGGTATTTACTTGATGGCCTGAGTTTTAGGGAGACTAGAGGGAGGAGAAAAATCCTACTTCAAAGAGTGTCCTTTAAACATTACTATGAGTAAATAGAAAAATGTAGGAGCCAGGCTGATGTAGTACACTGCACAATCTGTTCACTGCATTTGGACTGCTAATTAAAAAGTGGTATAGACAGTACTGTATGAATGCACCACAACCTGTTGAAGGTCTGTCAGACTTTATCTTCGCTTTCACGTATTTTAATATCTTTTAATAACAGGTCTTAACTGGAAGCAGAATACGTCTCTATAAAAGTGAAGAACAGATATATCAGTTAAAAATTCTTACTTCATTATGTGTGTATATGTGTCTCTATGATTTCAGCTCCCTTAAGCATTTCTAAGACAGCTACCCTAATTCATAAGCACAATATGTACATTCCGAGTATGTTTTTTCTTCTTGCTTCTGGGAACTAAGTTAGGCTGGAAAGTTAGAAATACAACACCTAAACATAAATGTGAACCTAACAATAAACTGCATATCTACAAGGAAAAACAACTTCTTTTGTTGCAAACAACTATTTTTATGAGGTATGCACTAGAAAAAGAGAGGAAAATATGTAGTTACTTTTAACAATATGTTCTCTGTGTGTCCTTCCCTAAGCCATGATATGCATTTTTTCCATTTTTTTCCCTTCATCTTACCTGACACTTCTTGTTATCTCAGAAAGCCAAAGTCCCCTCTTCACAGTTAATTGCACCCCCACTCCTCAGCACGTAGGATTAATGGAACATTTCTTGCATTACCTGGATTACATTACATTAGCTGACACTGTTAAATATAAAACCTGTTTTAATAATACTGGTGATTAGAAAAAGTTTGGAGATTAACTTGGAAGCTTATCTAAATTTAAAAATCCCAAAACTGAAAAAAGCCCTAGTTTCCTTTCTAAGGTGATGAGGTTCAGAAAACTTTTTAGAGTGAAAAAAAGAGGTGCTTGGTGGTAGTGACTCCACAGTGAGATTATGAGGTTAGAAGAAAGAGGTTTTAGGATTATTTTGGCATGGTCCCCAGAATATATTTTCCCTCTCATAAATAACTCAGCCACTCCAGACAGATGAAAGCCAGATTTGATTCTGAAATCTGTTGATGGGAGACATGTGATCCATGCTGCTGAGGAAACTGCAGAGGTGAGAAAGTAGTAAAAATTACACAGTATCTGTCCAAATATAATAGCTGTGATTCCAAAGTAGATCTCCCTGTCTTTGCAGACTGCTTTGAGGACAAAGGGTTACACTAAGTAGTAGATATTATCTGAGGTGTTGCAGCCAGACAACATGACAGGGGTGCATGAGCTTTTCTGCTACATTTAGTTTTTCCTCAGGAAAAGGGGATGTTTCAAGGTATTTGTGATGTTCTCTCTGCCTGAAGTGAAACTACATCCTGGTCTCTCAATTACCTTCTACCACCATTACCTTCTACTACCACAGTGAGATGCCATCTAGAGCAAAGCTGGACAGATCAGGATCTGATTCAGCCATGAGGTTGCCCATGAGCTCTTCCAAAGGCAACCCTCTTTGAAAGAACTGGTACTTTACGAAAGCTGCTTGGGTTAAGACTCGACATTTTGTTCGAATTTCCCTCAACAACTAAAAGCAAAGACTTTCTGAAGTTAGTCCACAAAGTTTATTTCAGCGGATGTCTACTTGAAAATGTAGAGTTTTGAGTACCACAGTATTGCCTTTTCAGTTTGGAAATGAAACCCAAGATAATTTTAGTGTAGGAGGTAATAGAAAAGTGGATCTTTACTAGAGTTCTAGGAGAGGTTCTGGAAGAACATCCACCAAAGCTAACCCCCACAGCGGTGAATACAGTTTTATAGGTTTTAGGAAATTAGCATATTTGATAAAAATTACTAATTAGGAGGATAAGTGGTGATGTAATTCTTCTAGGTCAAGCCCCTTCACTGGAGCCTTCTCTCCTTGGTATTAGTTGTACTTGTTTATGAAAACGTGTGTTGAAGATGTTGCTTTCAACCTTGATTCCCAGGGAGAACCAAGATAAGAGAGGGCCCTGTACCCTCAGGGGCTTGGAGCTTTGGAATGTGTTTGGTTTTTTTGGCTGGGGAAAAGGATAGGGAAAAGTACGGGGGAAAGGGTAGGAAAAAGTACTGAGATGGCTACAAATATATAGAAGAAAAAGGTAAATATCATCTGACATCAACGGTATGCTGGTACCATCTATAATGTCCTAAACGTAAAGAGACTCACTGGATTGAGTTACAATAATTTGTTTAGAAGCTTTGTCTGAATTAGGAGATATGACCTTGATGTTCATTTGTTCAGTAATATCTTTCACTTTGTCTTTTGATCTTTGAAAGAGATACAGTGTAGTGCAAAGACTGCAGAGCTGTGTTTAACAATCCTCTTTTTTCAGGCCTTTTCTTGCCACTGAGTTTCTGCATAGCCATGATCAGACCTCTTCTCTCTGACTACTGTACTTTACAGAAATGTTCTACGAAACAGCCAGTAAATATAAAGCATTTTGAATATCGAATTAATTATATAAATACTATGCTACAAAAAATACTATAAAAATACTATCAAAGTCCATGTAAAATTGTCATAGCCTGTAAGTTAGGCTAGATATCGCTAAAATTTTTGTTCTTGAAGATGGAATCGATAATTAGAATCCTAGCTGATCTCAAGATGAAGAGAAAGGCATGGATCATATTTCTGGCTTTAAAAGTGCATAAGCAGCTTAAAATGATGTAGAGAAAAAAGCTAGGAGCAGTTTTCGTTATGCTAGGGGTTTGGTTTGAAGACTGGATGCTCCCAAGGTCAGGTGCAAATGAAAAGAAATCAAGATCCTTCACACTTGCAGTAGAAAGAGACTACCCCATAAAAGGCAAGTAAAGGAAAGATTGAAGCAAAGCCGATTGTCTTTGGTTTCTCATTTAGAAGGCCCTCTTTTTAAAAAAAAAGAAAAACAAAGCAATGACATAATATCGTTGCAACATTCTGCGGAAGCAGCTTCACAGGCAATGTGTCATCAATATGAGCATCACAGACATTATATAGTGTGATAAAAGTTTGAACTTGGGAAACTAAACAGAAGTAGGATATGAAGACATGGCTATTGTATCCCATGTGTACTGCATGTTGGAGATAATCTCTTCTTTTCCAGTGAACAAGCTTCTAGGCACTGGATTGAAGAAATACTGAGAGAACTCAGATCTTAATCAAGCAATGAAAAGTCCTCCACCAAAAAATCAAGGGAGACTAAACTTTAAGTATATAGTGGCTGTTCACTTTCTTTCTTTACAGACACTAAAAAAGTTAGCAACACTTCTAGAATAGTAATGCCATGAATTACATGACCTCGAGGACTTTTTCTTTTATATTAAGACAATCCTTGCTAAGATTAACACATGTTGATAAGCAGGTTTTTAGCTTCCGTTTTGTTCCTGTCTGCTCAATTATGAAACAATCCTACTGTCCAGGACTCTATTTCTAACACTTTCACAACTATTATCCATATTTACATACAAAGTGTTGCATAAAAATAGATTGTCTAAGGCATATGCTTGATCTATTCTGCTCCATGAAACAGGAGATCTGTGTTTAGGATAACAATACAATGCTATTTCTGCAAAGTCTGTCAATAATGAAAGGCTTATAATTTTGAGAGTGAATAGAATCACAGTAAAATGTTCCCACTTGAAAGTGCAAATGTAGGTTATTACCATCTCATGCTGCCTTAATTATTACCACCGTTGGCAAAAGTTATCTCTAATACTAAAACTACACAGGAAACAGCGCAGCCTGAGGTTCTTGTACAAGAGGAGATAGGAGAGATTTTGTTAGTTCATTCCAGGCCCTAAAACTGTTTTTTTTCCTAATTGTTGCTCAAAGCTAGTAAAAGTACCATAGGATACTATTACATAGGAACTAATATGTCAGACCTTTTCCACACATACAAAAAGGAGTTTATTTCAAACCGTCAGTGTCAGCCTCTTTGTAGCTGAAAGATTCCAGTGTGTATGTGTGATCACTGATTTTCACAAGTATAGTGAACACTGAAGAGCAGTATTTTGGGTTCCTATTCTGTATAAAGACACAAAATTTATCAGTAATATTTAACACTGCATGGTGGAAATATGGAAATACCTTGATTAATTCTCCTCAACACTGTTTTTATGTGCAACTCTGTATCAGCTGCATACTACTTGGTAATTATATTTAGAAGCTCCAAAAATTCTATATAACCTTCATTTGGTTTATGAAACAGAAAGTATTATTTTACTCTATACTTAGAAAGGTAGCTATAAAGTTTCATGCAGATCTGCAGATTCTGTTTTCACACCAGAGAAATCTACCAAACTGACTGCCTTTTTAATGCCAAACCAAAAATTTCACCAAATAATAATTGCATAAAATTCATGTCTTGATGTCATTGTATTGCTGGGATCCCTACATAAACTTCACATAATTTAGTATTTCCTTTCTTTTAAATTAAAATTCCAACGTGCATAATGGAATTCAGGAATATTTACTTAATATTAATATTCTAGACCTGCTGCCAAAACTTTATTAAAATAGGGTATAGAGAGGTTGCTAGTGTATTATTATATAAACTTCCTAATGTAATCTAAATGTCAAACTCCAGCATTCATTTCTTGGGGTTTTTTAGTTGTTTGTTTGGTATTTTTATTCCTTTTCATATTTCATGAAATAGTCACTAAAAACTCCCATTCAGACCAACTGGGAGAATTGTCCTGTAGCAGAATATTTTGTTTTAGTAGGTCCTTGTTGTTCTCAATGTTTTTTTCTGTAAATACTGCCTTTTAATTGTTTTGTGTATAGCATGAAGAAAACAACTCTCAAAGACGATTTCCGTGGTCATGACAGAGTTCTCATTCTTGTCTTCACCATGTGTGTTTTGCATGGCCTGGTTTTTGGTTGCAGGAGGGCCACAAAGACGGCTTCTGTGAGAAGCTGCTAGAAGCTTCCACCATGTCCAGTTAGAGATGGTGGTTACACCTCTGTGATAACATATTTAAGAAGAAAATCAAAACAAAGGGGGAAACTTTTTTTTTTTTCTAGCCAGAGAAGAGGAGGAGATGAGAACATGTGAAGGAAACAACATGGAGACACCAAGGTCAGTGGAGAAGGAGGGGGAGGAGGTGTTCCAGTCACCAGAGCTGAGATTCCTCTGCAGGCCGTGGTGATGACCATGCTGGAGCAGCTGTGCCCCTGCAGCCCATGGGCTCCACGGGGGATGCAGAAATCCACTCACAGCCCTTGGGGAGGTGCCCACACTGGAGTGGATGGATGCCTGGAGAAGGCTGTGCTCCAGTGGGGAAGCCAGTGGAGAGAGAGAGGCGCTTGCTTGCAGGCTGGAGCAGCTGGTCCTTGGAGGACCGCACCCCATGGAACAGTGACCACGCTGCAGCAGTTCTGGGAGGACTGTCTGCCCGTGGGAAGAATTCACATTGCAGCAGTTTTGGGAGGACTGCTGCTCATGAGATTAGAACAATGCTGGAGAAGTTCATGGAGAACTGTCTCCCGTGGGAAGAGACTCCACAGCACAACAGCAAAACAACTTCTCTCTCTGAGCAGTAGGAGAAGATCTCTGGTGATGAACTGACGAAAACCCCCAAGCCCTGTTCCCTGCGCTGTCAGTGGGAAGGAGGGAGGGGTTGGGAGAAAATGGGTGTTTTAAGGGCTTATTTTTCTTATTATTATCCTCCTCTGAATTTGTTAGTAATAAATTCACTTTATACCTCTAAGTTGAGCCTATTTTGCCCTTGGAGTGTTTTCTCCCAGTCCTTATCTCAACTCATGAACGCTTAGTTCATTTTTTGTTCCTCTCCTCTGCCCAGCTGTGGCAGGGGAGAGTGAGTCAGCAGCTGTTGTAGGTGCTTGGTGTTTGGCCTGTGTCACACCACGACATCATCATATACTAGAAAACTCAGCTATACCAGAATCGGGATGGATCCAGGAATATACTCAACTTTTGGACCATACCTGTTAGCTTGGGATACTTTTGACATTTAGCCAAAGAAAATTGAATACTTGATGTGGGTTTCTAATATGTTTTTTCCTCACTTTGAGAAAAATATTAATAGAGGAAAAAATGGGTGAATAATGTGCCAGTATTGAACCATGACATATAAAGTATGCAGTGTGTTCAGGACACTCCTCGGTTTTTATAAATTTATTTTGTATTGTTTTGTATTGTTTATTTCATCATGCAATTGCTAAAAGATTTTTGTTCCCTTTTAATATTATTCAGCTACCTTAAAACTTTTATCTTCAAGAGTAGATGAAATGATACCTTTTTTATTCCACTTTTCTATCATATCCCTTTTCTCTGTGACTTCTGAAAACCAACTGTCAAGAGTTCAGATGACTAATATTTAATTCCCTGGGCCTTCTGAGATTCATTTAATTCAAGTTCACTAATTTGTAGAAATTACCTTTTCTCGTATCTGCCCATATCTTTCTTCTTTCTCTTATTTTCTTTCTTTCATCTCTGCCATAAATGTTACTGTACATGTTCTGTGAATTGTTCATCAGCTCCACAGTCTATATAATAGCTTATGGTATTTTTCGCAGAACTGGAGAATTTGGTACTGGCTGTATTTCATTTTGATAGTCCATATCTTCCTTTCTCAAGTGAGCAGTTGTGACTATGGTACTGTTTGTTTTATGTCTTGAACTACTGTTCTCTTCTCCGGAAAGCCTATGGCTACTTTGCAATAAAATATTCAGAGCTTATCACACTGATTTTATAAATTTTGTGCTTCTGGGCTAGTTATCAGTTGCATTCCTAAATATTTACTATAAAGTGTGATTCCAACACAAACTAAAAGAAAAAAAAATACAGGAATTAATAAATACTTCAATGGTAATAAAATAAACACTGAAATCCTCCAACTTAAATACTGCTGTTTTGCTTTTGGGGGAGATGAGTACAGAATTTCTTGACCTGTTTTTCAGCAGAGACAGTCTACAACATCTGTCTGGCTAGAGATCACCTGGAGAGACAGGAGCCTGATCATCACAAGCAGCTCTTGTGTGCGTGCTCCTTATTTCAAAACACGTTATAGCCTCATACACAGAGCGCAGCAGAAGAGAATGGGGGCCGTCCCGTAGCCTGCTCACTGCCCAGGACAAGAACAAGATGTGCTGAGAGTGAATCCTGCAGCCCAGCTGACATCCAGAGCAGAGCAGATCCTTCACTCTTTCTCTTGCCTAGGCACTTATCTCATGGAGCAGATAGTCCTAAGTAGCTTGCCAAGGGTGATTGTAAGAAACAGCCATTTCTGATATCCCAAATGTCCAATAACACCATTCCACAGATTGCTTTTATCTCCTGTTCAGTGCACTACTTTGTTTGTTACAATCTCAGCAATTTATGTATTATCCAGTCCCTTTGGAAGAGCATGTGAAATATTTATGACTGTCAAGAAAATTTTAGAAGACATATTTTTCAAGTACCACAATACGATCTGTACAGTGGGAACTTACCATTTTAATTAGAATTTTGCAAAATATTACACTTTAAGTGAAAACACTGCTGGGGAAATTTCTATTTCTTCTGTCAGCACCTACATAGAAAAATGTTATTTATTACTCAGAGACCATAATTTTACCCATGCCAAAAAAATCTTACTGAAATAATATTTTTAGATATTTGTTTTTTGGTTTTGTTGTGGG
>VZRN01003577.1:776793-811619 GCA_013397935.1 Dasyornis broadbenti | reverse complement strand
TTTTTTTTTTTTTTTTTAACTGAGGTTGATTATTCAGGAGGTGAAAAGCACCAGCCTGGAAATAAGACTAGCAGTGGAAGAAACCAGATTCCTATCCCTACAAACCTTTTGTGACACCATCAGGATCCAGGTAAGTCTCTTTGAACTACTTCATCAAATTATCATGTTCGTGAAGGGCCACATTGTAGGGTCAGATCAATAGTGTAGATTTATTTACACTTACAGATTTAAGATTGTTGGGACCAGCATCTATGACTGAAGCCAAAAAGAAGAAAAAAAAAATCCTAATCCTTTTGCTTATACCCTCCAAGCCTCCAAAACACGTAAATTGTGTAAAAATTGCTTCCTGAAAGTTTTCCTTCCCCTTCTAACTCAGCAGCAATACCTAGCTATTGTTTGGGAAATCAAAGCCACTGCTTTTGCAACATAGATATTTGAAATTCTGTGCCCAGGAACATTTCCTGGGGGTTTTCGGTTTACAGAGTTGAGGATGCTCTGCAGACTTGTGAGTAGAGACCGAAGCTTGCAGCAGCAGTAGGAACTGGGATGATGCTTGTTTTAGGGCATAGGACTTTTGGACCTGATTTTCTCTCTTCTCAGCGCAGGTAAAGTTTCAAGCCTGCCCATAAAAAATGTAAGAATCAATTTTAATAAAGTACAATGACAAAATGTTTGACATTTCACATTTTAAAATCCAGGNTTTTTTTTTTTTTAATAAAGTTAGCTTCATTCTGTTTTTCCTTTTTAATTTTGAGATTTGCAGCTTTGCAAGTCAAAGGATTGTATTTGAGGGTTAAGATTTTTCAAGGATTTTTATATGTTGGAGAAAAAGAAAACTCAACCAACCTGTCCAAGCACATAGCAGAACAGGATTAATACACTCTTCATATTTTTTTCATCATATATGTTCATACAAGTTGGGACAAAAGCATGCACCCAACAGGTCTGGAAAGCTGCTCTACATACAGTAACAAGACAAGGTTGACTCCCACACAAACAAAAACTACTGAAGGGAAAATATGACAGCAGGTGTCCTGTAGTGGTCAAAGAGATCCAGGTTTCTTCTGCTGGACTGAAAAAGCAACTTTTGTTTAACATATAGCCCAGGACAGAGAATATTTTTCTGTAACTCCACAAAACTAAAAAAAAATATTTTTACACAGCTTTGCCAATCTAAATTCAACACATAAGTGCTAGTGGCCTGGTTAGCAGCCGCTTCAGTTCAGACAGGGTACCTTGTGCCCAACACAGATGTCATAAGGAAAACAGTGGGACTAATATTAACATGTCATGACAGAAAGAATAGTTTTATATGAAAAAAAAGCTTTACATTTTTGTTGCCCATGAACAATTTATTTCAATAATGTTCTAAATTGTCCTCTAGAGAAATATCCTTTTTGGTAATATTATCCCCTTTCCATCTTTCAAGACTTTTTTTTATTGTTTATATACAGTAAATAAATATATATTTTTCCAAGCTGAGACAGACCTTGAAACATAATGTATCTTTTTATAGCACTATTCACCCACTCAGAAGAAAACAATTCACAAACATGGATTTTAAAATACATCATAAAATTCACGCTTCTTGTAGCACCAATTTAACTCCATACATCCCCTACATTAATAGCTGTAACACTTAGAAGTAGACCTGAAAGAATTTAAAATTGCAGTCCACAAATATGTTCACCTAATCCTAAGGTATTGGACATCAGACAATCTGAAATGGGTCTGGGAATTAGGTTTTGTTAGCCAGTGGGTGACAGGCAGACTCAGAGACACTGTCCAAAAGAGGAATGTAGTATTTACAGGTCCTCATGTTAGTATCAGAGTAAAGTTGTCTACGTCTTGCTAAGCAAAAAACCAGTTTCCTCCCCGAAGAGCTGGGCACTTTTATGCATTATCTTTTCCAAGACACATCCTTTCTGAAGTCACAGAAGTCTAAACTGAAAGCGTCTCCTTGCTCATCTTCAGGTCCATCTGATTGCTGATGTCTACCGTGAATGTGGTTTGACTTGCCTGGAACCTGTTCTGATCAATACCGCCACCAAAATGCTCCTGGGATGAAGCGAAAACTAGAGTTATGATCCCAAGGTGTTTCCTGAAGAGTGGCCTTGAGCAGAGACACACCAGTACAGCTTTGTAAAAGTAATTAGGCTTTTAATTCCTGCTCTTCAGATGGGCTACACATTTCCATAGCTGTGTCCTTGTAAGTGCCTTTTTTCCTACCAGACCATTCAAACAAGGTTTTAATCTGTCCAAACCTTGAAATCTCTGACAGAGTATCTCAACGTCTGCACCACATAAAAATGCTTAAGAACAAATTCCTTCCTCCTATAATGAAGAAAATGTACTCAAACAAAAGAGAAAACAACTTCCAATGCCTGTCAAGCTGTCTCTGTACAGGTTCCATTTCTGAAAATATTGGTTTGTAGGAAGGAGCCTTAGTCCCTTAATGAGCTGTTTATCCCCACTGGAGCAGGTAAGGTAGGGAACATTTTCTGAAGGATCAGTTCTCCCTAAGTACATAGCTTATGTGAAGTGAAGGGACAGCAATCTATGACTGTACTGATGAATTCACACTTTCTAAGGTTTTTATTGGGGTGTAACTCGCAAATCTCATCCTGCGCTCACTTGCAGATCTTCTCTGGAACCAGCCTTTTAGGAGATTATGAATTATTTGGAAAACAGGCTTCCTTTTTTTCTTTTTTTTTCATCTGATCCAGAAATTTTCTGTATTCTGTCTGCAGCTAAAAGCAGGACACTGAGCTCCAGTGCCAGAGATTCTTTGTGTGTAAGCATGTTTCTGACTCTGTGTCTGATAGTGGAAACAAAAGCAATTGGCACCAATTTTTTCCTCTAAGGCTATACATGAGTGGTAGTTCACTTTTAGTGTCCTTATCGACAAGAAATTTATAATTTATAATTAATTATATGCTTAAACATGATTCAAATTACGGTATATGTGTGATCAGATATATTTATCAGATATGTATTTTTATCAGATATATTTTTTGTTTGGACAAGAAGTCTTGTATGTGCATTTTTAAAGACAGAGTGTATTTCCTATGCACTGACTTGAACAGGCTCAGAGGAAGCAAGGGTAATTTCTAGGCTAATGAATAGATAGTGAAGAAGAAATGGCAACAGCCATGTCACTTGTCATAAGACCTGCATGCACACTTAGAGAGAAACAGGATATTGGAGTAGGATGATGCCTTGCCCGGAGCATCCAAACAAAGATTTAGTCTTTGTTTAGGGAAGAAGCTTAAATTCATAGACTACAATAAAAAACATCAGCAATCTATTTCCAAAGAGGATAAGTAAACATTATGTAGGGACAAATATCTTGGCAAAACCTGCAAGCATTATAGCTTTAAATGGATTATGATTTGCAAAATGCTGAAGACAAAGGAAACAAGAATTTTGTGTCCAAGAAGCATGTGTGCTGGAGTGGTCAGGAAAGGAAAACACAGAGAGTTTTACTTGGATTTTTTTTTTTTAGTGAATTTTTTTTAATCAAAAAAAAAAAAAAAAGTGTTTACGTTGAACAGGTAAGAACACTTTTGAAAAAAAAAACTCAGGGACTATGAATTGCTGACAAGTTCAAACTGGAAATAGACTCCAGTGGTGGAATTTGTAGGTTTTGTTGCAGTCTTTGACCCACTTGCAATTAACCTGGATCTATGGGTCAGATTGTTAAAGACCTATACATTTCATTAGGTTATGTATCTAAATACTCAGACGTTTAAATACACCAAATACTGACAATGCATGCTTTGAATTGCAAAACTTTCTACCTGTTTCTGACAATGACGTAGTTTTAAAAATTTTACCCAGGTAGGTAATTACATGTAAGAATTTTATCATGTATATTTTACTGCTGTATTCAGTTTACAGCCAGCTTGGTAGCATATGGTGTCTTATAAAATTCATAGTAAGTAAGAAGTTGAAATAACCTGAACACAGTAACACGTAGTCCTTGTGCCTTGAAGTCAAATGCAGGTCAGATTTTCCTCTCAGTTAAATTTAACATTGGATACCATTTATAAATATGGAATATGCTTTTCTAGATCAGTAGTATTAAACACATTTTTCATTTTCACTTGTTATTTTTTGCTACAGCATAGGTAAAATTATCTTGGTTTAGATATACTCTGTAGCTTCATTTAACTGAAATTGAAATTGTCTAAAACTTATCTGCTGAAGGCTTCATCTTCAATTCTATTTTCTATCTGTTCAGTGGAATAAAGAACAACCACATTTGGGAAACTCCAAGCATGTGTTTTGCCTGTCTGTATCCCAAGGC
Organism: Dasyornis broadbenti; assembly: GCA_013397935.1. NCBI lineage: Eukaryota > Metazoa > Chordata > Aves > Passeriformes > Dasyornithidae > Dasyornis > Dasyornis broadbenti. The sequence continues at coordinate 807,310 of VZRN01003577.1, read as the reverse complement.
AGGAGGACAAGGGCACTGTAAATCCTGGTGGGGAGCACTTAAGGTTGAAACAAAGCTTGAGAAAAACTATTGCATCTATGTACTCTTCTCTGGGCAGCTGCACCAAAAAAAAAAAAAAAAAAAAAATTGATGGGTGATGGGGACTCTGCTAAGGTAAATGAAATTCATGATTCTACTGCTCTGAAATGTGTCAGGCTGAGATGAGGACCCCAAACCAGAAAAGTGGAGTTTTTTGTTTACAGACTGAATATTAGCTTTTTGTACTGTTTTGGTGCATGAAGTACTGCAGTAAGTTGCTGTTCCAAGAAAGACAGAAGTGGGGTAAGAGTGGAGTTACCATTCCTGGAAGTGTTCAAAAAACATGGATACACTTGAGGGCATGATTTAGCAGTGGACATGGAGGGAGTGCTGTGTTAATTGTTGGACTCGATCTTACAGGGCTTTTCCAACCTTGATGATTCTATGGTTGTGAGAATTCCATGCTCTGGCTTGAATGTCCGAGAGTGGTTTTCAAAACAGTTTCACATTACATCACAACTGTGCCTGAAGTTGCCCACGTTTGGATAGAAGGTGCTGCAGGTTACTTTTACACCTACATAATTTAAAGGTCTTTGGTACTATTTACTGAAAATATATTGTTTTGTTTTCTTTGAAAATAACTAGTGTCTCTCAAAAAGCAATATTTTAAAGGAATCATTTTTATCCTCACTATTGCAGAGTTTGCAATGCTTTGTTTCCAGAAAACTTGGGGAATTATCTAATGTATTTGACGCCAGTGTTTCCACCTATCATCAAATATCATCATTTATACAATACACTCCACTTAAAACGTTAAATTAATTTCATATATGCTCTTTTAACTTTTCAGATGTGATGTTTCTAGAACTCCCATTACAGCAGCCAATCAGAGCAGGTGGGAATTTCGGAACCAATCCTGCAAAATTCAAATTTTAGTTCAGAGACCTTCATGATGTGCTTTGCAATGGGAATATCACCAATGATGTAGGTGATATGGTGAACCAGAATACCTGGTATTTATGTGCTCCAGCTAGACCTCACTTTTTAAACAAAATTGAGGGGTTTTCTTGTGGGTTTGTTTTATTTTCATTGTTTTTTTGGTTTGGTTTGGTTTGGTTTGGTTTGGTTTGGTTTGGTTTGGTTTGGTTTGGTTTGGTTTGGTTTGGTTTGGTTTGGTTTGGTTTGGTTTTTTTGTTTGTTGGTTTTTTTGTTTATTTGGTGTTTTTTAAACCTCTCCACTTTTCTTAGGCAAATCTTTGAAGTTCAAAGTTCGTCACATGCTATGTGTCATAAGATGAGTGGAAGAACACAAAGGATTTAATTTCAAACACCAATCCACGGAACAACTGGCTGGGGCAGAACAAGAGACATTCAGAAGAAAACAGCTCAGTGTCTCTGAAAGGAGAGGAAACTTTTACAAGGGATAATTCTCTAGCAGATCTTTGTAACTCATAGGAACAAGAAATACATCCAAAGAAATATCAGTGAAAACAAGGATTCAGACTGGAATTTATTGTAAGTGATAGAGTTTAAAAAGTAAATCGGTAAAGTCTGAACAATTCCTTTAGGTTTTGTAGCTTTATGAATACATAACTCACCAAAAAATAAAGGAAAATGAAAAATTAAAAAAAAAAAAACAAAACAAAACCCCAAACCATAAGACCAGAATTTGTTGAGAAATTAAATCTTTCTATCTATCACTGAAAATAGGGGCACACTGTATTAATTTTATTCATAGAACACAAACTTTAAAGTATCAGATGAAATGTTTATAGAGCAACAAGTAAATGAAGAATGGGTATGAACCCACAACAGATCTAGATAGGCACCACTTCTCTGGCACGCTTATTCTTGGTTTTTGTCACTCTTTGTAAGCAAATTGATTCCAGTATGGTAGACTCAAAACAATCTGACATTGCTGAACACGTTTTATGCATTTAATCCACATGCAAAGGAGTGAGAAGCTGGTGGACATGTTCTTTTAAATTTCCATTCGTCTTTCCTCAAAATGTTGCACCAATAGACCTGTAACGAGCTTCTAAAGCCTCAGCCATACTGATATTTACCCGTACCACTTCACCAGGTGATATGTGTTTGGTCTGGCAATGCAAACAAGAGATTGGCAAGACCATGAACACTGAATTACTCCTGTCTTTTAGAATCAATATTTCTCCTCAGATTTCTTTTATGGATAATTTGACAGTGTTTTATACAGTGGTGAATATATCATGTACATTGGGATGCAGGAGTTGTTATTGGAGCTTTGCATGCGAGAACAGCTATGTCTGGATTCCTTGCCTGCATCCTTAGCAAAGACAATTTCCAGTGGCACCACTGCTGATTTAGACTGTCACAAAATGTTACAGTTGTGCTCAAGTTTTCTCAAATTCTTCTTGTTTCTGCCTCTTCATTCATCCTCTTTTTTTTTTATTCAACCACTTAGAAATGAGGCCCAAGTAAATGATTCAAGACTGGTACTTGGGTAAGATGACATTTCGTATGTTGTTCCTATCCTCATAAACCTCCATGCACTCATGTTGCTGCCACACTTTGATTTATGTTTGTTTAGCTCATGACAGCTGTCAGAGCCACAGCTTATGACTCAAGTATGTATGTGGCACACACAGTGACCACAGCACCTGTAAATGAGCATATATAACAAAGCTCCTAAAAATATTTCCTTGCCTTGAGTAGAGATTTGTTGACTTTCAAAGTCATTCCCAAGAATGGGATATCGATACAGAGACTGAAATCCAGACAAGTAAATACATCCTATTTTCTAATTGAAACTGATGATGATAAAGAGCTTGGTGAGATTCAGACCAAGGTTTATGTCTAAGTTTGCATTGAATCCAAACTTTTCCTCCATCTTCTCAATATTATCAAATTGTCCCCTTCTTTGAAATACATCAGAGCCACTCTCAGAAACAGCCTTAAGGCTGACCGTAAATGCAGTGTGTATCACTTCCACCTCCCTTCTGTCTCTCTCACAGACTATCGAGTCTATTAACCCTAACATGGGTTACTAACATGGAAGGTAAGGTTGGGTGTGCAGGGGTCCTAAGTGCTTCCAGAGGGTCCTGCAGCCATGCTTAAAGCAGTCTTTGCAGTCTTGCAATCTTCAAGGCTGACATATCTTCAAAGTGGCCTAAGGACTGGTGTTAACAATTAATCTGTGTGCCTACTCTGTTCACTGTCAGCCTGGAAATATTCAATTCCAGAGCAGTTGCTTGTATATTTTCACTTCCAGTACAGAGCTCAGCAGCCAGCAGTAACCTATAAATACTTCCAGACCATCTTTGTACTTTAGCAAAGTGGCCTCCACAGATGACTGTTTCAACACTAATTCTATTGCACTATTGTGTTAGTGTCCATATTTCCTCTTCTAATAAGACAGTCCAACACCTAATGCATCTAACTCAAAGTTCTCCTCTGCTGTTCAGACAGAAGGGTTTTTCCGTGCTGAATTTCCACCATTTTTATATTTTTTTCAGGTTGCAGCAGCTCTTGAAACTTTTGCATACTACCACAAAGCTGTTGGATCAGTTTTTGTGCATCAGTGGGAAAAAAAAAAAAGACAGCATGCATACCAGAAGTTTTCAACAATGACACCCACCGATGTGATTGCTTTCTTCTAGTACACAGAAATACGTGCACTCAGGACTACAAGAGAACAAGGTTCTGAAAAGCAAATCTACACTCTTTCATTTGTATTAGTAAGGGGATTTTTTTTTTCCCTTTTTGTAGAAACGTAGTGAGTCAACTTTATTTTGGAGGAATTTCTTCCTGCAACAAATCAGCGGTTATGAATTTTCTATGGGTAGAAGTAACTGGTTCTAAATATAAAACCACAAGTATTCATGTCTTACTGAACTTAATATAGCTGTGTTCTTGCTGTTGTTACTGGACTTGATTACTCGTTTCTTTCAACATTTAGAAGTAACAAAAATATGCACACTTAAGGTTAAGACTTTCATGAAAATGACAAAAGGATTAAAACTCTGTCCTGTAATATACCTAGAGTTTGGGCAAGACTGTGGGCTGGTTTTATTTCACTTTTTTTCACAAAAGAATTTTGAAAAATCAAATGTCTTTTGGTAGTTTTCTTTTTGTTTTGATTATTATTTTGTATTTGAATCTGAAATCCTCACTTCAGCTTGATGTACTGCAGTAAAAAAGCCATGAAAATATATGTTCAAACTTAAGACCTTAATAGCACTTTTAAATTAAATAACATCAAATAATTAATTTTTGGTTCGTCAGTGATAGTCACCATAACATAGAAAGGAAAAATGCAAACAGAGGTGACAATTCTCTGTCAGACCTATTTGGATTTGCATAAGTAGATGTACAATGTATACTTGTTTTGAGATTACTTAGGAAAAACAAAAAAAAAAAAAAAAAAAGCCAAAGCACCCCAAAACTACTCGATATTTGATAGAAAACTATGTATTTATCAAAGAGATTATTGTACTTGAGATCAGCAGAATCTAAACCCAGGACTTCACTGCTGTGGATTGCACTCAGACTTACTAGTTGTTAAGTTTGAGGGGTTTATAGAAACAGCTGAAAAATCAGCAGGAAAATTACGATTTTGAAAAACCGTTATTTGTCCCTGTTCTAATATCCCTAAGTCATAATGGAGAGCTGCAAAGTTTAGGAATAACTTAAATATTTGTATATTTCTAAGGATGAACACAATTTACATTAGTTTCAACAAATCTGGCAATTTTAAAATTCTATGGCACTTTGAAGTAGGGTTGTCGGAATGGGTTATTTTCATGCTATGCACTATCTGATCCTATTTGGTTAATTCTTGTGCTGGCTATCAGTACACCACCACTCAGGAATATCCAAGTGATCCTTTTTTTTCTTCTTCTTCCTAATCAAACTTAATGAACAGCTCAAAGACCCACAGCTACCATCTATACAGTATTTTTTAATGGATTATTCTATTAAAACACTATCTACTGTAATTTCTTTCAAGATCTATATCTAAATCTTGACAACCAAAGATACGTTAGAAATCATGATTCATTTTTCCATCTGAGTAGAGAAAGCTTTTCAATAGTTAGCACTTCACTAATTTGTCAGTATCAACACAGTATCTGAACTCTTGGTTTTCTATTCCAGCAGAGATAGCACTGCCTTTATTATTATTGTATGCTTAGAAAGTTTTAATACTTAAGAAGTTTTAATACTTAAGAAGGATTTCTAAAGATACGCATTGAAATTATTCACAATTTTTAAAGCATTTCTCTGTGTAGTGGGCATGAAAACATGCAGCCAGATCTATAAAAATGATTTGGCAGTTGAAGTTAAATTAAAACGTACTTCTAAAGTTGCAGAGAAAATATTTCACCCCACTACCAAAAACTATAGATGTTTTAAATCCATAGGAATCTATGATTTAAGCCAGAATTCTTCTCACACCTAAATATTTTTGTGTTCTGCATCAGGAAAGTTTGACTTTGGTTAGGCAGAGCTGAGGTGCTAAGCTGATATCTGTGACATTTGATTGTAGACTCATGGAAATGTATATTGCGCTCTAAGCTTCATAGCTGGGTCAGTCTACAAAGTGAAAAGGATCCACTTGGATTATTCCATCAAAAATGAATGTCTGAGACTATCTCTAAAACACATAAAGAAATGTTTTCTTCAGCTTTTGATGGCTAAAGATTATTTCTCTACTGTAGCAGAAAGGACAAGGACAAAGGATGTTGGAGCAAAAAATCAAAGAAGAAAAGTGAAACCATCACCTGAGGTTATTTCTGATACGTGTGAAAGAGTGTGTGCCTCCAGATGCATGTATAACTCATAAATACCATCTTGTCTTATATGAGTGCAGCTTTCCCAATTTCAACAGGGAGCATGCAGGCTCTCCATGTTCCTCCTTCTTCTGTACATAGTCTACTTTGCAGATTAATTCAGACACAAGCCCTGGGCTCTTCTCAGCGCATGACGATTATTGCTCCTGGCACATGGGATAAGGACTTACTGCAGCTTTTCCATCCCAAAATATTGTATGCGTGCTTGTCACAAGTGGTTGAATGAGGTTACTGCCTTTTGGGTTGTCATAATGACTTCTTGAAATGTTTTAAAATTCATTTTGCATGTATTGCTTTCTAAAAACTCATGTCACGCATTGGAAATGAAGCAATAAATAGAACATAAATGGTAATTAATAGCAAATTGTTAGTCAAATTAGCAGAATTTGGAAAAGACTGTGCCCATTTTTTTTATAATCATGGAGCAGGCCCCCTGTAACTTTGATTGCACATTTGACGTTATACCATAATAGCATTCAAGGGGCCTTTTTCAACATGCATTGAAATCTTGTTGCCATTTAAAACTGAATCCCCATAGAATTCATTTGAAATTGGTTTACTTTGATAATGGCTTTATTAATGTGGTCTCAGTGGACTTGAAATGAGATTGTTTGACCATTGTAATGTGGTTTTCATAGGCTTGCAGTAAAATAATTTACTCGTGTAATGTGGTTTCCATTAGCTTGTGCTAAAATCATTTCCCTCTGGTAATGGTGTTCTCATGGATATTCACTAAAACTATTTTGCCCTCAAAATGTTAAAATGGGCATCCTTGTGGTAAAGAACTTGGAGTATAGTGGCATATGTGGCTATTGCTAAATCTGCTGTGTCAGACAGGATCTCTGAAGCAAAGATAATAGTCAGCACCACATTTTGCCTAAGTTCTACTGCATATCTCTTAACTGGCATTTTTATTAACTGCCTCACAATTTCCCTTTTCTTTTACCATTCAACTTAATCAGGACAGCTCTGAAACCATAAATCCCCATCTAAATATTTTTCATGTTTCAGTTGCTCCTGATTCTCAAGAAAGAGGTGCAAGGGACTTAGTCACAGCTAATTTTCCAGCAGAGGTGATTTCCAGGTCAATTGTTTGACACTCTAAGGCAATACAGGGGAGTTCTGGGCTTTTTGCAAATGGAACAAAATTACCGTTGCTCTATAGGGTCATCTTCCACTCACAGATAACAGCAGAGAACAGCTATGTTAATTTTTATTCATAATGCACTCTGTGTTCCAGAATCCATAGGAGATGACTAGAAATGGGATACACTGTTTTATCAGGTGTTCTCTCACTCTGGGAAAATTCACACTGAAAATATCAGACAAATTTGTAGTGATTTTTCACCTTTCAGATTTGCACAGAGAATTGTGCAGAGAATTGTACAATTGTATATTATTTTCCCCTTCCCTCACTCCCTGATACTTTCCCTACCTGTCTCACAGTCGATAAAATAAATATATTTCAGTAGTATTTTGGGAGGCTTTATCTTTTGAAAGTTCATTTCCTGCTCTGCGGAGTGACTCTATTTCTATCGAAATTAGAAGCCAAGTGAAATTATTCCCATCAATGCCAGACAACATTTGGGAGATTATGTTACTGTTCCACCCATTCTGTGGGTACAGGAGGGTTGAGGACTGTCAATCTGGCACATTTAATGAGTAACAAAATTCACACACCATTTAAAAATAAAAAGTAGTGTAATGTTTCACAGTGAACTAAGCTTTTCAAAATAAGGCCAGCACAGTTTAACTTTTAATTAAAAGAGGGTTCAGCAGCATGTCTAGAAATCCAGTGATACTGGTAACTTCTGATCCATCCCTGAATATTGTAGTTCACGGTCCGATAGGATCCAAACCATCTGGAAGAAAGTTGTATATTGACCCAGATCATCATATTTACGTCTTTTGTTCATGAGTGAGAAATAAAAGTCCGAGTCCTGAAATTAGTATTACAGATTCATTATTATAAGTGATATATTGTCTCATGTTTAAAGACAAGGTCTGCAAATACAACAGGTTTACTGCAGAGGTTTTCCACAGGACAGCGTTTCTATTACAGATTTGATCCAAATAAGCATCGGGTTACCGTGTAACTAGAAAAAGCTGATTCATTTATTTCTTTTTATATGCATAAATCTGTCACTAAAGAAAGGAGAAAAGGCTGAGTTTAGAAGCTGATGGTCTGGGGAGAGAAATCTTCTTTGCTGTTAAGAAGATTTCTGTAAATCTCCGTAAGAAAATGGAATATGGTGTCTAGATGTCTGAACTACTGATGGGACTTTTAACGATTGTAATGTAAATGATACTGGACTTGGTTTTGACTGCATTTAGAGTATTTCCTTGTTGGTGGAAAGATGAAAAGGAGCAGGCAGGGCTGTCTTAGAATTAAACATGGAGAGAACTTCAGGTTTTGACAAATACGAGGTTCAGTACTGGTTACAGTGTTAAGTTAATGAATTGTTTAAATAGATGTTTCTCTAATGAGACAATCTTGCGCTCACAACCAGTAGAGCATAATTTTGGGTGGGTAGATGAAAATAGGTTTCCTGGCCCTTTATATTCATATCATGGGAGGACATTTCAGTGATATTGCAGCTCTGTCTAGAAGAATTTTAAGCGAGCTCCTTTAAGCTTCATTACCATTCCCAATAAGAGAACAAGAGAGCGGGAGGAGTTTTATGCCTATGGAAGGGAGTGTGTGTATGTGAGTGGGGGGGGGGGGGGAGTGACTTGTGTTGTTAACCATGATAAAAGGATCCTCTTTCAAGTTTCTGATAATGCGGAATATCCTGGATTGCTGAGGATATATAACAGCACAGCAGAGGAAGCTTGATGAACTGCTGAGGATAACTAAGGGCAGAGAGCTTAAATGGTAGACATGATTGTCCAGCTTTTAAGGCCAGAGCACATTAAGTAAGTTAACGTGGCTATCTAAGGACACTGAGCATGCCCAGTAAGCGCTGGTAGATTTTTAAGGACTCAGAGCATGCTTTTGTGCACAGCTCCTTATGCCACATAATCCCTAAAGATGCCATTTTATGCCATCTGGCTTTTGTTGTTATTCCCAGTCAGCACTTCTAGATTGTTTTGTGGTTTTTTCCCACTGTGAAACATATTTCCCTTTCATTTCAGAGATTTTTTTTTTTTTTTTTGCTCAAAGCTTATCCTGCATACTAATAAATCAAACCATATTTCAAGTGTTTCTTTCTTGTATTTTAGCTGTGTCCATAGATCTAATTACTTAGCACCATTAGTCACCTTTTCCCTTTTTCCTTTCACTTTCTTAAATTGTAACTTCTACTGATGTCCAAAGATCACTGACTCCAGAGGAAGCTGTACATGTGACATATATCTGCCATGGCAATGGAGTTCGTCATTCTCCTCTTTACATGTTTTTTCAGAATTCCTAGTTTTGTTTGCTCACCCGTTTCCATGAGTGCCTGTGTGTGATGTGTCCTATCTGCTGGATCCCAGCAATGATGATGATCTTGTGCAGAAGGAAGGAGACAACTGGCCTCAGACACCTCTCTTGAGGCGGATGGTCAGTGGATATAGGATAATAGAAAATAGCAGATATCTATTTTGGTTCCTAAAACAAAAGGTAATGATGTTTCTGAAGCCACATAATTTCCATTTTACTCTGATCTTTATAATTTTGGTTATATTTACTGTATACTAGCAAAACCCACAGTCCAAGCTTGAGGCCTCTAGATGCTTACAGAAGACACAAATGAAAATTTGACGCAAGTACTTGGCTATTTCAAAGTACCCCATATGTATTCTATATGTTATTTTGGGGCTTGTGTGTTTAAGCCAGCGATACAGGGAACAATCAGAGTCTTATGGAGACTGTACCTTTGGCTGCTGCTCATCACGCAAAGCAATTGCTCATAAAAGCATGACTTAAACAAAGCATTATTAAGCATTGTTAATTTACTTCATTTTCATGCTTGGTTATTTTTCCCAGACATGAACAAAAATCCCCCACATATAAAATCAGAGTATACAAGTGTATGTGAAGGGTGTCTGTACTACAGAGGGGATGAGTGGTAGAAAGAGATTTGATTTTTCCCTGCATTAGCACTTGCCACAGTGTAGGGAGAGTGAATAGGACACTTGATGTACATGTGGTGATGAGGTTCTCTGAACTGTCTGGTTTTCTTTAATTAACTGGAATCCACTAATTCAGGCAAGGGATTGCTGTTGCTGAGGGAAGTCATATTTTATTTAAACCTATACATATATAACAAGGCAGAAAGCCTCCCTCACGCATTCACCCAGTGCCCCCACTGAAGAGTGACACTGCATCCCTTTGTCCCCAGGTGAGAGGAATATGGGAGCAGAGAAATTTCCTGCCATCACCTGTAAGGCCTCAGGGGCAGAAACCGTAAGCAGACCATCAACACAACCTCTGACAGTCAGCAAGCACAGAGAAGGATGACAGCAGACAGCTTCTGGAGGAGGTGGAAGGCTTTGGCTGATGGCTATCAGAAAAGTCCTTTCTAACTCATGCTCAGTTTTGGATTCATAGATGGTTGAGACTGCTATGAAATAACATCAACTGGTTCTAATTCCCTTTAAATTCTGTGTATTCCTGTTATACGCCATTTTTCAGCCATCTAAATATTGAAGTGGTGCTTCTAGGAATCAGATACTTCCCTGTCTTGACAGACTATCCCTAGGTTATGGAATCATAAAATCATAGAATGGATGGGTTGGAAAGGACCTTAAAGATCAGGTTATTCCAACTCCTGTGCCATGCAGAGGGACACCTTTCACTAGACCAGGTTGTTCAGAGCTCCATCCAGCCTGATCTTCAATACTTCCAGTGACGGGGCAGCCACAGCTTCTCTGGGCAACTGGCTCCAGTGCAATAATACATACATATAATAATAGATAATAAATGTAGTAATATCCTGTGCTATTCCATTGCAGTTTTCTGATAGGGAGGGGGTTTGTTGCTGGGGTTTTTGACAGCCTTCTGAAGTCAGAAATCAAAGTTGGTTTAAGAATTTCCAGGGTGCTGGAAAACATTGGCCTGAGGTGCTTCTCAGAAATTGCTATAGCAATCCACATCTCTCTGTGGGACAGTCTGAAGATAAACTCCTTTACAGCAGCAATTTCAGATGCATTCATCAGTTAGTGTATAGATCTGTGCCATTTAAGAACAAGTAACCCAGATTTTGCGTATTATTCACATATACAGAATGCAAAAGTGGATGATCTGCTGATCTGAAACTATTTCACAGAGAAAAATTTTAATTATCTAATAAACTTCAGAAAGATGTGAGTTTCTTGGCAACATTTCTGCAAACAGAAACAGAAATTAGGCCTAGATTTTCAACTCTAGTGGGATTCCAAAACTAAGGTCCTATATTCATATGTAGGTATCTGCTTTTAAAAACTTTGCTTTTCAATTTGCTGTGCGCCCAGTATCTCACTTTGATTTGCATTCCAGAAAATCAAGGTCAAAACCAAGCCTGACTTTCTTTCATCTTTTGCAGACTATTTATTACAACAGATGCACTATTGCCTCTTGAGGTGTTAGACCGCTGTAGGACGAAGTTTCATCGTTTAAGATCTGCTTTTTATTCCTCTTGGCATAATTTATATACATATATATATATATATATATATATATATATATGCACACCTAGCTGATAGGCAATTATGTGTCATTTACTTTTGAAGTTGACTATGCTATATGGGATAACAAGTCTAGGAATCACACGATTAAAATACTTCGGAACTGTTGCAATAAAAGCTGAAGAGAAAGCGCTTTGAATTTCTAAGTGCTGCTGACCTTTGGTGTGTAGGTGAGACCTTATTTACAGCTGCTGTCCTGCCTGTGCTGCCTGTGAGATGTGTTGGAGAGGACGAAGTTCAGATGCATTTATTTTCAGTTTCTGCCTGAGAGGAGGGGAAAGGAAGGAGAAGTTGCATGTAACGCTTCAAGGCTTAAGTTAATGTAAAATAAATCAAACCTGAGACAGTGTTTCAAAAGAGAAATCTGGCAGTAACAGAGGAGAAGGTGCTGGGCCTGGAAACATATTTGTCTTTTTTAAATGCTCACTTTCAAGCATGTCGGGTTTCCAGCCCAGTTTGTATCAGAAGGGATCAATTTTTTTTCCCCATTTCCCTGTTCTACTTTTGTGCTGGTATTGTCTGAATCCCAGAGTGAACAGCAATACATCATCCTGCTTCAACATCTGCTAGAGCCCCCTCTCTTTCTAATCTGCCCAGATCCCCAAAGCCTTTCCCACCTGCTATAGCACCAAATGCTCATTATAGCACACAGCTACGCCCTTCACTGTCCTTTCTCCCTGAGTCTCAAGGTTAACATGGCACAATGACTATTATTAAATGGGGGCTTTAACAATGTAAAGGCAGCCCAAGCTGAGGAAGGGGGTGGGGGTGCAGAAAGGGAGCTGGGAGGAATTGGGTAGCATGCCAGCTTTGCTGGCAACAAAGATCTGCAAGAAAGCTGTGGCCAATTTTCCAGTCGAAACATGACTCACTGCACAGAGATGCACCCAAAATAAATAGCTTCCCTGTTCTGCTCCCAGCAGAAGCAGGAACCTCACCCTCCTGTGGTTTTGTGTCACAGGGTACTGTGGGTACCACTCCAAGTTGCTTGGTGGAGCAGCACAGATAAAAATGGCAATTTTTAAGGAGTTGGTGCCTCTGGGGGTTTTGTTTACCACTTGGCAAACTGAAAATCATACGCAATTGGAAGACCTTTCTCTGTCCTCTTATTTTTTTCCCCAACCCCCCTCAGCTGCAAACTATCAACCTGCCCATTCTGTTTGCATCATCAGATCCATTGTAAGTGTAGTGCCTGGCACGGATGTGTGTGGGTTGTGGGAGGAGAAGTGAGTGAGCAGCAAGAGAAAGGGCCAGGCTCACACACATTCCTGTGAGCAGGGCTTGCTTGATTCTGTGGTGCAAGGTGACTGCTGTGCTGTAGAATGGAAACTCAGCTTGGATGCTGCATTCCCTTGCTTTGCTTGTGTTCTTAAGAAAACTTCAGAGTTGTCACCTGTTGGGAGGTTTGGATGGCTTTAGTCTTTCATTGATGTGATCTTAAATAAATGAAGAGGAAACTTCTTTAGTGGTGTCTTTTGGCCCTTGCAGTCCCATGAGTGATTTGGACTGCATCCTATCATAAGGACTTCAGACACACTTTGAGAAGTCTGAGGTGACTGCACACCTCTGCATTCATCCCTAAGTGAATGCATCTCTAATGCATTCATGATGCATTTCCATTTCTTAATAGATGACTGCAGTGGTCTTCTCTCGTTGCCTAAACCATGTAGCACACAATAACATGCTGAGCAGAGCAAGATTTTGGAACCAGCATGCCCAGCACTGAGGAGCTGGATTGTGTCTGGGCATGTGCAGTGGCAGACAGAAGGACTGGGAAAGGATGGGAAGGGGAGGATGGCTTGTGTTAGTGTTAGCTGTTGCTGTCATATGTTAGGCATCCCTGTAGGATGGCAGCTTTCCTGGTCTCTGGATGGATGGAAACATGCTGTGTATCCTCTTTGCAACTGAGCTTTGAGTCCGTGATTCTTTTAACAAGCCACTGAAGGTAACAACCTGTTGGAATTAAAAACTTCATTCATTCACTTACTTACTCATTCAAACTGAACACGAACAGTATCTTAGAGAATGACTTATAAATCCATTTTTAGCTGGACCTTATAAATAAAGCTGCACTGAATGCAAATACATAGAAAAAAATAATGCAGTAAGAGGGCAAAACACATTGAGTGAAATGGATTTTTTTCAAAGAAATGTCAACAACTCATGCTTTCTGCTTACTGTACTGAAATACATCAAAGGTGGGATTATAGTTATCTGAAAATAGCATCTGAGCAGTGTTCTTCAAATGAAACTTAAAGCAGGCTAGCTATTACACTTAGCTGAAAATATATAATCCAGCTAGAGCAGTTTAGCCTCTGAGTCCCATATCCAGACATCCAAGGATAATCTTTTAAATAAAAACTACAAAAAAAAAAAAAAAAAAAAAAAAAAAAAAAAAAAAAGGCAAGAACAAATGAGGATTTGGCCCCAGACTGTAAAAGTGAAATCGCACTTGATCTTGATTGTATTTCTGCTGATGCCAGCTGCGGATCAGTTTCAAGGGACCAAGATCATGACTTCTGTGTTAGCCAAACCATGACTGTGACTCAACTCCTCCTAGATATTTGACCCTAAGAGGACTCCCACTTGTGGAATATTGTTAGGGACTTTTCATTCAGTATTTGTGTGGATGAAATTGTTTTGTGGGACATCTTATTTTGGAACATGGACAGGATAAAGGACAAAAAGTGCATGTTTTCTCTCTCTCTTTTTATGCATATATATAAACACGTACATGAAGGTTAACACATATGACTATAAGTCAAAAAAGGAGGGAAAAAACCCCCAAAGCCTATTGAAAAAAACCCACACAGATTGGTCTGATGACAGTTGTGGGAGGCTATGCTTCGAAGATCCCATAAACCCCTTTCAGCTGCATGAGGTTTTGCTGAAGTTGGGTGTGGGTGATGGCATGTTTCCATATGCACTTCCTTTCAGTTAGTGTCTTCTGGTGAGACTTCCTTTATACTGCTAAGACCACCATTTCCACTGTCTACCCACAGACCTGTTTCCTGGCCTGACTAAGACCCGTGGATTGCAGCCTGCAGCATTATGTCTCACTCTCCAGCACCTGCGAAAGACGAGACCACTGCATCAGGCACGATCACACACACAAAGGATGATGAGCATTGCTCACAGTTCTTAAAATCACGAAGGAAAAAGCTACCAGTGACTAACAAACAAGAGCTTGAAAACGTATTTTCCATAACAAACAATGTGAGATGCTCAAATTGTAGGTGCATGTGCTTATGTCAAGGTTTACAGTAATTGTTGCAGATTTTAGCATGCATTAAAGTACAAAACAGGGAATGTGTAGAAAGAGCAAGCCCCGGAAAACAACTAGCTGGCATTTAAGTGTTTGTGTTGTTCCACTCAGATAATTTAAAAAATAGAGAAAGAAAAAAAATCCTATCCACTCCTCATGCCTATGAGAGAGAAATAGGAACAGAGGAGGTATTAAGCCAAAGCAAAGGCTTGATTCAAAGTCTGCCTGCCTTGCTGGCCCTACCTCCTCAGAGGCTGACTCAGAGCTGCAGAACTTGAGTCCCTTCAATGCTGCAAGAATTTAGACATATTTCTTAAATTTGCAATTTTGTCTCTTTTCTAAAACAAACAAATTAATGTACTTTAAATAACATTAACATTATAACACAAACTAAAATAGCTCAAGACATGCAAAATTATGGTAATTATGGGTGACCTTGACACTAACTGCCCTTTAATCACCATCTGGCCTCCTCCCTCTATCAAAGCCAGGAGTTAAGACTAGAGTCACTCTCCACTTTGAGAGTCTGTTTTTAAACCTCCTTCTTTTTCTACCATACCTTCATGCCTCTGAAACATCCTGGGGCAAATATACCAGGATTTGCCCCAAAAGCTGAGGGTCCTTGGTGTACAGACCACACTCTCAGTAAGTGAGACATGCCAGTACAATGGCACATACAGATAGAGCAGTAAGGGTGTGTCTCCATACCAGTATGTGTGTGCACTCCCTTTTATTTCTGCAGGAACAGTATCAGCCCTGAGTTTTGAGCTACATCTATTACTGAGCCATAGGATCAGTACTCAGAAATCTGTCTGTATCTCTGGGAGATCTTTACTCTTAAATGCACATGCATGCACATGCATTCATGCAACTGTCATAGAAAGTACAATATTTAAAATACTGAAGGATCATCAACAAGGTACTGGAACAATTTAGGCACCTTATGAACATTGAATTCAATCCCCTTGCAAATATATATAGGTAAGCTATGGAACTGACTTAATGTCATGACCACTTTTCTTTTTTTTCATGTGACTTCCACCTCACTTACTAAATTGGAGGAAGGATGCTTATTTAATGATGAGCCTCTTGACGGTTTTTTTTTCCCTTAATCTGCATGTGTCCTTATGCCTCCCTCACTTCCCACAATTCAGAATCGTGCCTTCTGCAGTGCGTACTTTTTAGCTGTGCCACCAGTGAAACAGAGCTCCTACACGTAGCAGTTTCCTGAAATTTGCCGTAGTGTTGCAGACTCTACCCCAGACTTACTCCTCCAGCTCCAAGCTCTCGCAGTCCAGTGCCTTCCCACTCTCCTCTCCCAAATGCTTTTATTTCATCACCCAGTCAGTCACAATTTCCACCGCGGAAGCCCGACCACTCTTCTTCTCACCACCATCTGGTCATGCACTAAAGCAAAAGCTTCTAAAATTCCACTCCATAAACCTTGTTAGACTCTTATTACTTACTGGAAATGTGAGCAGAAATCCTCATTATCTATCCTCACAGATCTTTATAACGTACTAATCCTACCAAGTCTGCTTTTAGGCACAGAGCTAGAACCTTGAAGGAAACAAGACATTGTGGCCATGGCCATTGCTGCTATGGGACAACCTTACAGCATTTTACACCGCTCTGTAGATGGGGTATGTTCTCAGCTGTTCAGGTAGAGTGCCTGTTGTATTTACATCAGTCTGGTTAATAACAGAACCACCCATAAAGGTAAACCTGGCACTGCCCAAGCAAGGTTAGAGAAACATACCCTTATTCTTATGGAAAGCAGTACAATGCGTGCCTGAAAAAACCCCCCATGTAATATTTATCTTTTTCAGTTCTGTGGGATTTTTGTCAGACTCGCAACCAGGCCTTTTGGCACTCTGTTGTTGGAAATTTCCCAAACACATGTAACAAAAACACAGTCAGTTTAATACAATTATCAGCTTTTTCTCAGTCTGTGTTGAGTCTGTGTTTGTCTAATGTCCGTGTAGATATTTTCTGCTTATTAAAGTCAATAAATCTGCTACTTTGAAGATAAAGGCGCATTTATGTGAAGCTACTGTATGCTGCTCTCTAATGCTGCATCTTGTCCACTGTTTTCAAAAGCATGGAGCAAATGAAACTGATAGCATGTCTTCGTCAAACCATTTCAAAGGATGCATTCTAAGGAAACATCCAGAGGAGTTACATGTCCTCCTATTTTCTACCAGTACAAAGCATATATCTAGGAACTTTATTGTATTCTCTTCTTAGGTATAAATACTCTCCTCACAAGTAGCATCAGCACTACTTGCATATTCCTGGCTTTGCAGCAGATTAATTTAGACTTTAGACTTCTGAGGTAAAATATTTACTCTTGTCATTTTATGTCAGTCACTTAAAATTGTCAGTTCACTGTTTATCTTTAGATCTGATAATGTCTTTGTCTTTATTACTTGTTTCACCTATAAATATTTAAGTTGTCTCTGTCTTGTATATTTTATTTTACTCACTGCAACAAATTGTTTTACTTTGAGAACATTGCTACTGATCCAACAACATCAACTTTTCTAGGAACATACCTGCTCACTCTTTTGGGTGCCTGTGGTCCAAGTAGGTTTCTTTCTCTTTGTGTCCATGCTGTGAGAGCCAAGACATGCTAAAATTTGCTTGTGGATATAAGCCTTGTGGTATGAATAATGTCATGGAAGTGACACAAACAGCCACTTTGCTTGCAAGTGTACTGAGATAAGCAGATTATAACATGTTCTGTGCATTCTAGCCCAGTTCCCATTTTTAACTACAGAAGTACTTGGACATGTTGAAAACACAAGGAGATCAAAATTTTTACTTTTGAGAGAATTATCCTGCTTCCTATTCAGCAGGCTTTCTGTTAACACACTGTACTTCTTTCTTCTCTCTGACTTTATTTTTGCCCTCTCTTCCCCTCTGGCTTTCAGCTTGTCCTTTTCCTTCCTTTGATTTTGTGCTCAAACCTTTTTCTTTCTCTTCCCTGTAAATGCAGACCTGGCCTTTCCCCCCTTCTTAGCTTAAAGCTTAGTCTTTTTCTTCCCTTTGGCACTTGGTATAACCTTCTGTTTCTCTCCTTTTTTTATATTTGACTTTCTCTCCCTGACTTCCCACATCTTCTAATTCAGTTTTTTCCTGGAGGTGGTTAGGGTTGGTGGGGTGATGGTGTTCAAGTGCCTGCCTTTCTTGAAGAGAAGGGTCATCAACACGTCTGTCAGACGCTCTCTGCAGCTCCGGTAACAGACCTTGCTAGCCAGGCTTTCTCACTGACCTGTCTTGCATCTTTACATGCACTACAGAGCCTTGACTGTAGCATGTCCTCAGGAAGCACAAAGCAGGCGTAGGTCACTCCCCAGACGCTGATTCTCACACAGGCAGGTTATCCTGTACATGTTGGCCAAGCTTTGGTAAGGAGCATCAAATTTCTCAGTGCATTGTTAAAGCCCTTCTGATCTGTTAAGTCAGCTCCACCTCAGAGCCTGCAGCATATACCTCAGGGTATTTACTTGATACCTTTTCCTCCTCCTAGCAAACACAATGGCTGCACACAGGAAAAATAACTACTTCTCATATATCAGGAAAGTTATAGCCTTTCAGAGTGATTCCTGAAAATACTAAAGCCATTTCCCTTGAAAAATCGCATCTGTTCTTTTGCAATTTTAAAAAATATATATTGCCATTAGCAGCATGACTTCAGAGCAGTTTTCTCACTTTGCTGTTGAGGTGGTGGCTTTCTCTCTTGCACTTGGGTGACATCCTTCCCTCCTCAATGTATCTTTGCATTTCTGCTCTCAACTCCTGTCAGCCTGGTATCTCCATTCAAAACTGTTTTCTTCCATTTCTTTTCATTTTCATCTCTTTTCCCTAACTACCCATCCCATGCCCATCCTTCATGTGAATTCTGTTCAGACGCCCTGACAGTTCTGTGCAGAGACCTGGGTCTTTCTTTAATCTATTTCCTTTTAATTTTTGGTGGTGTAGCATAGCCAGCTATGGGTCTTCTCCAGTGTTTCACAGGAGGGGAAGTAACTAACTACTGGGCTGAACAGAAAGTTTCACTTGCTCTTTTCTCACTTCTTCCCCTTTTCTTCTGTCTCCCCTGGAATAGATTCATGCAGCTCTCTAGTTGTGACTTGTTCAGAGGACATCAGCCTGATGTCAAGGGGGGTATTTATTGAGAGTAATGCAATCACAATGTGCCGTACATGACAAAGGAAGTAGAAAAAACATAGAAAAGTCTGGATTTTGTCAAGGGCTCTAATTCAGAGTTCTGGCTCAATAGAAATTGTGACTACTGATGCTCATTAGAGAGCAATGGTCAGACATGGAGTCGTGTTGAAGAGAAGTTGCACTTAAAAAGGGGGAAAAAAGAAAAACGTGTCTGGCTGGAAATACAATGTACAAAGGAATGGAAAAACACTTACTAGTCTGTGAGAACTAATGTTATGCAAATTAATTCAATTCAGCATTAACTTCATGCAGATCCATCTGCATAGCATGTTTCAGGCTCTTTAGAGGTGCTGTAGCAGTTCCAGATTGCTGAATGAGACCCCACCACTTTAGAAATGTTGACCAAAGTCAGGATTTCAAAAGTCTGGTCTTGATGATATCCTTGTACTGCTCCTGTTCCTCCAGTTGTGCAAGTTGCAGCGTCCTTCAAAGGCTCTGGTTAGCTTATGCCTTCACTGAGCTTTTTCTCCGTCTCTCCTGTGGATAGTTAACTCAATTTCTTGAGTTTAGCGTATCTATAAAATTTTCTTTTACAGATACAAACTTCTTCCATGTGATTTTGTGAGATCTGTGCCAAAATAGACTGTCAATGCAAACCTCAGCCTATTTCTCCCCTGAGTATATAAATTTTCACATGCAAATAGAGCTGCTTGTGTTCATTTTAAAATATACTTTATAATTATTTTTACTTTATTTCCCCCCTCCCCAAAATAGAAAGCAATCAAAGTGAAAGCAGCCAGTCAGGAAAATGCTTAATTGAGTGTAATAGCAATTCTTACCAGCTTCAGAATAGAGTCTGCACAAAAAACTTTTGAAGCACCATCACTTTTACTAGATAGATTGACAATTGTCTCAATCTTCATTCACCTTATGTGCATGGCTGTCAGTATCTGAGAAGTACCAGTTTAGTGCAGTGGGAAGTGAGCAAGGAATCAATGCCAGAATTTTCAAGCTAGGGAAAAATATGAGAAATAATATCACTTTGCATAAATGTCATTCACTCTGCTGTGCTGCCTAAATTCAGTATCTAAATAAGAAAGTAAAAAAAAAAAAAAGCTCCAACTGTTCATGAGACACAGATGAGCTCCCTTTTACAAAGGAGTCAGGCAGGGAAGGTCAATGTTAAGGTTACTGCCTACACCGTGATGCTGCCCTAAGTTATGCTTGCCAAAACACTATTTCTGCCTACCTAGGCAGGCTGAATGAATGAACAAAGGCAGACAGAACGGTTCTTTACCATCACCTGCCTCCACAAACAAAGAAGCTCCTAAGTCATCTCAATAGAGTTGCTGCAACTCTGCACCGGTGTAAAGAAAAAAGCGAACCATCACCTGCTGCTCTATGAGGCTGCATCCAGGCAAGAGGTGGCTCAACTTCAGCTGTCTCCCATGGTCAGACACCCAAAAGCCCTGACAGAGAACCTTGCAACTCTGACAAACTGTTGTCAGACCAAAGGCAATGCCACCCCAGTACAAAGCATCTTACCTTCATTCTCTGGGGTCATGCCAAGGCACGCCAAGGTCCCCAGTGGGAACTCTCCCTCCCTTACCCATCCAACTGTAAATCAAGCAGAATTCCTCTGCTCTGAGTCTTTCTTGCAAAGCTACAAGAGTCAGGTCCCACCTTTCTACTCAGCGTAACATAGTCCAGATACCTCATATGAGTTTTGCATTGAGAGAACGCTGCCTCTGATGCATCTACAATGAAAAAGACTGGCAGTAAACACACACGTCTCATTAAGGAAAAATGGCAGAAAAATTAGCTGTGCATTTTGTAGTGGAGAAAGTTTGGCAAGAATTTCTTACTGAGAGCAAAATGGTCTACCAATATGAGGCAAGATATGTGGATCCACATAAATGGAAAACTGAAAATCTGTGCTACATGCTGTCCCTCCAAGGCCTCTAAAATAGTTTGAAAAATATCTATGTTTTCCAAAGTGAAGACAAACCAAATAGCTTATTGTATTTTGAGTATTCCATCCAAGATAGATAAATTATCATGTAAAATATATCATGACTGCTGGTTTGTAAAGACTTTTAAGGTTTTTTTAATTATAACAAATTACTAAGTACCACTGTAGCTCTTCTAGCTAATACTCCCAAAATATAAGCTTCTCTTAGGAACCTTTTCTTGTGAACTATGTGTCTTTTGCCATCACATGGACAAGAGTTTAAAAAAAAGGAAACAAAAGATAAATACTTCAAAATTTGGATTCAAAGCTACCTCATGTAAGCTGCATGCAAAACATGACACAACAGCTGCAGAAAACTACCTGAATTAAATCCCAGTCATTCTGCACATCATTACTTGGATTTTGTATGTTTTGTTTGGGGGAAGGGTGATGGGATTAAGTCATTGTGCATCATGAAGATCCTGAAGTTGTGGCTTCTTGCACCTGATGGCGTGAAAGCAGTGGGAAAAAAGAGCCCTGCTGAGTTTGAAGGAGACTTGTGAAATTTGCTTTTACTGTTGAATAAAATCCATAGTATTGATTTTGGCATATGGTCTTGTTTGTACCTTAATTTGGACAGAGCAATCTCTCTAATAATTTTAATAACTGGATCTTAAAACTTTTGAAATTGAAAATGATCCTTAACTGATGTTTTGCAGTGTGCTAAAGCTTGGGGCACCTTTATTTCTGAGCTACAGCAAAGTCTGACAGAGATGCAGCCTTTATGTTAAATTTAACATAACTCACTCCCAATTGGAGGCATGATAAGACAAGCGCTGGAAGGACAAGTGTGTAACTCTAGAAGAAATATTGACTTTTCTCCTCCACATCTAAGTTAAGTGCTTTCCAAAACGTGTGTCCTCTGTGCACTTTATGTCTTCTAGCCAGCAGCAGTTCACACAGACCTTCTCAGAGCCACTGATAACCCAGAGAAGCTTCCAGCTTAAACCCATTGAAAGAGTGAAATAATTCATATTCCATATATCATAAAATTAACAGGGAGAGATAGAGAGAAAATTCTGTATTCATTGCAGCTGCTATCCTTTTTATCAGGTACTTGATATAAACAAATACGGTGTTGAGCTGTCAAGCCTGAGATCATGGCTGCTCCCAAACTGAAGTGGTTTAGAGTATTTTAGTCTGGATTCATCACAAGATACAGGGTACAGTTAAGAAACGCTCTTGTGGCGCCAGCGTGTGATTATGGCAAGACAGGCTGACCACTGGGAAATTGCTGAGCTAACAGGGAGAGGATCTGGGCTGAGCAGGGCCAGAGCCAAGTTTGCAGACAGCCACCACACCAGCACACCTTGTAGTGGCAGATCTGCAGCACTCTGTCTTGGGGTGCTGCTCGAAGGGATGGCGTGTTTTCCTAAGAAAAAGGGAACCTGTGTTTTCAAGGGGCTGTTTATGAATCCTCTCTGCTATTCTATTTTTGAAATCTTTGGTGTGCCTGTGTGGGTTGTCTGTGTGTGTAAATTGCCCCTTCTATCTCTCCTCATCTCTTTGGGTTATTTCTTTCTCTCTCTCTCTCTCTCTCTCTCTCTCTGTCTGTTTTTTTTTTTTTTTCCACTACTCCTCAATAGAAGTTTGAAAGACTAACCACAATGTAAAACAAATAAAAATAATACAAAAAAATCAGCTTAATATTTAGTGGTCAACCAACTGCCAAAATCCTTTTCGGAGTGGCTATTATGTGAGGCAGGTAGAAGCCAGACACCTTAAAAATAGTGACATTTTGGTCACAGCACACAGCCTATTAGTCTGTGGAGGGTCTTTTGTGGGTCAAAAACGTCTTTCAGCCCCTTGTGAATGTTATTCCCCCTTCTCCCTTTCCAGTTTCAAGCAGCCTGTTTATTCACATTGAAAAAAGGGTGTACAAGAGTTGTTAAATAGGAAAAGAATTTAGAGAGGATGTCAGATGATAACCATGACAACCTAGGAAGCAACAATGAAGAAAAAAATCCAAGACCTGGCAAGGTAATGTTTATCTCTCAAACCTGAAAAAAAAAAAAAAATCCATAAACTGGACAGTGCTGTTCTGCAGGCACTTGGCCATGAGACATTTATAGAGACATAGAGGCCTGTGTTTACAGCAAAGTTTTGCAGTTCAAAGACTACTGTAGATTGACTATCGTATTATAAGAAGCATTGGTAGCGATAGGGAAGAGATACAAAGATTTCCCTGAAACCTTGGGCAAAATTCTTCACCTAATTTGCTGTTCACACAGTAGATAAGGGGAATATTTTATAGACAATGCAGAAGTTCAAAAAGGAGTAAAGCCTGGCACATTTATTTACAAATTGTTTCTTCAAATAATAAAAAAAATTGAGGTTGCTTTATTTCCCCACAGGATTCCGAATGTTCTGTTATAAAAAGGTGGGCTGCAGTAAAAGCCACATTTAAGCTGGCCACAGTCTTCTTGACCCCCATCTTTTTAGGACGGTGCTTTCCTCAGTCCAGTTATACTTTTAAAACACCTTTCTAAAAACTTCCTTCATGCTATTAAACCAGCAGTCCCTGTATTGCCAAGGCGACCCTCTTGAGCATATTGTCACCCCATTTTGATGTTCTATGAGCATAGCTAAAGCAGCTAGTGATACTGAAGTGTGTAAGAAAGAATTGAAATGCTAAGGATAAGGCCATTATGAAAGCCTAATTCTCTATGCCTCTAAGAAATCAGGCAAAATAATCTGACTGACAAAGAATAGTGCAATAACAGGGGACTTCCTACTTACTGATTCACCCCAGGATGTGTTGCCTCTAATAAGACCATTATCTTATTTTGGGCTTGTTTTTGCATATGTAAATGAGAACACACTACCTGACATGCATTTTTGAGGCCCATATTGGTGTGGCATTTTGTAACTGTGAAGCATAGGAATGATAGTGTTCCAGCTGTGCCATTGCCCTCTGGAAGATCTGGGGGCAGTCAAGGTCAAAAATACGTAACTTTATGTCCCCATTTGAAATCTGTCAAGGGAAGCTGGCCTCACAGAGCTTTGTTCATAATGCCTGAAGACCAACGAGAGGCTGTTAACAAAAGCAAGCTTTAGGAACTTAGACTATTGAACTAGGGCTGTGCAAAATTCACACTGAATTTGATACATGCAAATTTATTCTTCATTTTCAGTGCACAAAGGGCTAAACAACCCTCAAACGCAATTGAAACATCCTCATGTCAGTGACTGTCACCCACGTCTTCAGTCTTCTTAGCATCCTCTTCAGAAGTTTCCTCTGCCAAGAGGAGGTCCTCTGTCCTCCCCCACAAAGTCCCTCTTTTCATCCTCTTTTCCCCTTGTGCGCTCCATCTATTAAAGAATTTCTTCTGATACCCAGTTAAAGGCTTTACAATCAGAAGATTTTCAGAATCCCAAAAGGTCGCTGAGGCACAGCTCTTAAGGCTTTAGTTGTTTTACTTTTATCCAAATTAAGCAACTTTAAAGGGTACTTTAATAGGTGCTTTGGTACTTTAGGGATCCAGGTCTTGCTACACAGTTCCTAAATGGCTTTAACAACAGCTACACACCCAATTTTTAATTTTACATTGCAGGTATACATAAAGGTAATTCTAATGGACTACAAAGAGTCCTCCAATTCATACCAAGTCCCATCTTATTCTGAAATTTCTAAGTTAGATTTTTTTATGCTGCTGCCATGATGATTATTCTGGGCTTTATTTTAAATAAGAAGGTTTTTATTTTTAATAGTGGAATTCTTAGTTATTTAAATTGGAAGTCACAATCTTTTTATTTTTCACAACAGATGCTCTGTGAATTGTATGAACTTGTGAATTTCAAAGCTTCTCTGAAGAATTCAGAAGCACAGTTAAAACTTGTAAAGTTTAACGGGATAAAAGTGAAAATATCCCTGGGTCCTGACATCTATTTTCTCTAAACCTTACTTATGTAAAAAATGTCAGGCAATTTTTTTTTTTTTCAAGCATTTAAAAAGTTATAGGGTTTTGTTAGTAGGTCAGACATAAGCCATTTATGTTATATAAAGAATGTAACCTAAAGATCGTATCTTTAAAGCCCTGCACAAAATACAAAATTCAAAAGAAATCACAACTACCTGCACAAGGATATTGCCATTGATAGGTGTGCTTTAAGAACAACAATTTATAACACAAGGATCTCAGGGTTTGACCCAGTAGTTGCTGCTGGGAACAGCTAAGAAGATCCAGTACTTTATTTGTGTACAGGCACTTCCTCGCCTAACATGTTCAGTGCACTGAAAATTATCCTTTGCCTGAACACAGCTCAGTTGGCTTGAAGTGTTTTCTTAATGAAACAACTGCCATGTAGTTTTGTGTTCATTCTGCATCATTTGTGTAGTATGTTGCTTCTGTGGCTTCTGCTCCTAACACTGTATTGTACTTCTCTACAGAAGAAATCTGAAATCTTTGCTTTGCTTTCAGCCCCAGAAGGGACTGCAAAAGCCAGTTCTCCCTGAAGGATGTCAGAGTGAGAAGGAAAGTGGGTGTAGGAACAGCCATGGTGAGGCAGAAATATAGTGTAGGAGTCATGTGGGACTGCTGTTTTCCTAAAACTTCCCTGAAGTGAGAAATGGGACTGTGCAACACTTGTTTTCAAGCTTTGTGTTGTTACCTTTAACACCCAATTTGTTCCATGAACCCCTGCTGGATCCTTTTATTNTTGCCAGTGGGCTTCACTCCCTTCTCTTTGCTGTCTGATTTCACCTGTCTGCAGGATCACTTTCTACTTGCTGCAGTAAATAAAGAAGCAAATAACTGCATAGCTGCTGCTACTGCCATGCACACAGCTGCCACAGTGACAAATACCAGGAGGGCTACGTCTCCTGTTACGCCAAGCCATACAAGGGATGCACTCAAACAAATGCTGGGTTTGACTGTCAGATTCTCAGATGTGTCACATATTTCTTTGGAGCTTGGGGCTGTTGCAACAGCTGTTTGTAAACACTGTGAATCTAGCATTAGGACTGGGGAAAGGGAATTTTTTTTTTTTTTTTTTTTTTTTTTTTTTGCTACTAGCTTTCTGAACCATCCTTTAAAATGTTGCAAATACACTGGCACTTATGCTGTTGATCTAAATAGCAACCAGTATTGGTTTTCAGCTGTGCAGGCCAGGGGGCAGGGTTGGGCTCCATCCCGGAGTCCTCTTGTGTCAGATGACTCATCAGCAAGTCTGAGAATGTGCATCAGGCTGTGGCCCCGGCAGGAAAACACAGCAAGCAGCTAAGGGAGCACTTGGGAGCTGGAGGGGATTTGATCATATTCAGTCTGATGCTAAAAACAAAATTAAAAAATACATTGCTAAAATTGGTGAGCAGCATTCCAGTGGGGCATGCTACGCAGTGAAAGACAGGCCGTCTCTGAATCACAGAGGATCATTTGGTAAAGCATAAGCATGTAAACATGGCTCAAATGATGTAATTTAAAAATTACATTGTCAGTAGCTTTGTAGGGATATATATATTAACTGACAGGCCTGTGCTAAATGTTCTGCAGGCTGCACGTTTCTCCTTCCCCTCCCCAGGCACTAAAAATGATGCAAAAGTGGAAAACAATAGTGTCATGGGATTGCCTGGAAAATGTTCTTCTCCTACTAAGTAAATGAGAAACTGGAGGCACTCCACATAATGTAAAATTATGGTGATGTTTAACTAAACCACCTGAAAAGACATTCTTTTCTCTGTCTTTGTGTTTGAAAGAAAACTCATCAATCTTACCCCTTTAGTGTTATAATATTTGGTAGGTTTTTCCTCAGCAGTATCTCAACGAAAAGGTTGAGATTCCTGTCCAGTCTGAATAGATAAAAATTTGAACACATAAGCAGGAAGGCTAGCTTCCATAATAACATTATTTTGGCCCAATGAGGTAAGAAGACCTCAACTTCATATTGTAAATTGAAAAATTTCCTTTGCTGATATTTTCCTGGGCCTATTACAACTATACAAAAACTACTTCTGCATCTCCAGCTACAAGGTAATGTATTTCAATGGGGGAAATCTGAAAACAGACATTAAAATATGCTATTACATAGGTACTTAAATAAACAAGTTTTTAGGGAAAAAAGTAAAGAAATGTAAGGGTTGGCATTTCCAAAATATACTATTGTAACAGAGATTGTAGTTTCTGTCAAATACATTGCACCAGAGCTTATAATACTTGCTTAAGTGTTCTGCACAAGTCCATACAGCACTAGACCAACAACAGAAACAGGGGCAGGATCTGAGAGCCTTAGCTCACAGGATTGACTTTAGAACCTGTTCCTTTACAAAGGAATTGTCGTTAATTGTTGTCTGTCATGAAAAACTAGAAATTAAAAGAAAACTCTGATTTGTTAGTGAACATTATTCAGTTTGGTTTACCGTGATATCTTTTGGGATGAATAAACACGCAGGAGTTTTGTGCTCTCCGGCAAACACTTCTTGGATGATAGAGTTTTCTCTTTGGGAAATTTAGAGGTGTTATGGATCCGTATTTAAAAGCTTGTGGAAAATGAGTCACACAGATTTCATCAGAATAACCACCTGAAGGAAAGTAGGTCTGTACTTAAGAGCAAGGTGTTTCATGCTTGCCAGTTTCTTGTCTCTGGTATGTCCCACTTTTATCTTAACAGACTCCACTGAGAAAAGAAGCACTGATCTACAAAGGAGTAAAATTGTTACCTGCATAGAATCCAACTACCCCTTTTTCACCAATGTGCAAGGCAGACAACTGTTGCAGAGCGTATCAGTCAAAACTTCCCCACTTTTTCTCTGTGTTAATTCTTTAGTCAGGGCCCTAAGAATCACCAGTTATCCCCACACTTGCCATAAGGCAAAACAGTTTCTCTCTTGTTCTTAGTGCTACCAGTTGGGGTTTTGCTTTTAACAGTAGGAGCACTCCATCAGGAAAAGGAAAATGACCAGAGAAATTTAATATTTTATTAGGCATACACTCAGTTAAAAGAGTTATTTTTGTGTGAGTCTGTATTTTCTAACATAAAATTATTGCAAATGTATAACAATTTAGGCTTATACACAGCACTTGTCCCAAAATAATATTAAAGTTAGAAATAGAGACACTGTGACCCCACACTTTCTACTTAAGCTCAACAGAACCCACCTACAGCAAATACTTTGTTTGCACCGATTTTTTCAGAAGATAAACTAAAATATATCAAGGCTGCCATTATTGACCAAACAAGATCATTATTGAAAATATAGGACTATTGACTTTTCACTGTGCCTTAATAACACTGTAAATACTATCGTTGATTCTTTTTTGAACAAAGTCAAAACCATCACGTTGCCCTTGCCGACCTNACCCTCCCGTTGCCCTTTCCACCCAAAAAAAAAAAAAAAAAAAAAAAAAATTGGAAAATACTGTTAACCTTACTTGATATTAGACCAGTGTATTTTTAATTACAACTGAACTCTTCTGAGAAATATGGATAAT
Source organism: Dasyornis broadbenti (assembly GCA_013397935.1). Classification (NCBI taxonomy): domain Eukaryota; kingdom Metazoa; phylum Chordata; class Aves; order Passeriformes; family Dasyornithidae; genus Dasyornis; species Dasyornis broadbenti. The sequence continues at coordinate 778,939 of VZRN01003577.1, read as the reverse complement.
CCTAGTAGAGAAAAAATAACCTTATCATCATCATGACAAGAATATATCTCATGATTTGTAGGGAACTAACTTAACTGCATTAATAATTTGCATACATCCTATTTTTTATAACATATGTACTTGTTTTTTGAGTCAGGATACACCATGCAACAAGTCAAACGAGTAGAAACATGTATAGGCATAAAAAATACACAAATTAGTTTTTAATTTGGACCACAGCGCTGGGACCAACACAAAATGTCCTTTGCCATCTTGTTTTCTCTTGTCCTGATGCTTCATGGATCAGCTCTGGGTGTTGCATCAGAGATCTGAGGCTTCTCGACCTCTATGCTGGTCTCGCTGAGACAGCAACAACAGTCTGTGATTAGGACATTTCACGTTTAATAGTACTGTTCTATGGAATACTGGTCTGGACACTCACTACGTGATGCCATTCTAGAAGTCAAATTGGTAGCCAAGGTAGCTGGCCAGGGTGTTGCCTGGGCACCCATGCTTGCTCCTAAATGACAGAGTCTTCAAAATTTCACTTGTAGGTGCAGTCTGTAAGATGGTGACAGCTTCAGATCTACAAACCCTGAAACAATTTTATCCACATTTCCAAGCTGCACTAGCTCCCACAGCTCAAGGAGACGCCCACACCAGCTTCCCTGTCTTAAATTCTCCAAATAGTTGAGGCAGTCTCTCCATCTGCCAAGGCAGGGTCCAAATAAACAAAAGGCATGTTGAGCATTCAGAAAATGCAGACACTGCTCCTAAGCTTTAGCCAAATGCAGACATCTTGGCGAAATTGGAGGAATGAATCAAAGACCACATGTATGTGGTTTGGTGGACACTTAAAGACTTTCGATTGTTTCTGAAGAATTACTTTCAAAACTAGTGGTTTAATTTATATAATAAAATTTGGTGTGTATGCACACATACATACACACACATATATATATGTATAAATTTATATGGGAAATTACTTCATATTTTTGCATTACAATTTCTGGTTCATTAGAATTTCCCAGCAGAATGGATATCTATATTAGTACAAAAATATTTATGCATCTTATTTGCAAAAAGCTCAAATTCAGGCAAATTATTTGTGACCATCAGAAGATTTTTAAATAGGCAAAGTTGATCTTTTATGTCTAGTGAATCTTAGATTTTTCCAAATTGCCTAGTCACCTTGAAAAACTTCATCTGGTAATAAAATTAGCTGTAAATTTAGAAACTGGAGCCCAAGCATACCCCAAAATTACATTAACGCTTTGTTTTATCAGTTGACTAAAAATAATAATGCCATCTTTTCATCCCCTTGTTATTTTCCTTCATTGATCTTTGAGCTGTGAATCTCAATCTTTTCTGATTTTCTTATGTTTTAACTTCTTTTGAGTGACAATAAATTCCTCTGCTGAAGAGTAAACTGTTTATTTTCACTACATTATAATAGGATTGAATTAACTTGATTCTAAGCATACTTCATAAACCCATGAAAATTTGATCTTTTTTTTCCTTTTAAAGTTGACAGTAGTTTAGCTTTGATGGTGCCAGGTGGTAATCCAATGTGACTTAGACTTCCTGTAGCAATAACATTTGGCAGATTCACTTCTTGATGAGAGGGAACCATGTCTTTTTTTAGCCCTATTTTCTGATAGAACCATAATATAGAAAGCCTTTTTACTAGAATTCTTAAAAGGTATTACACAGTATAATGAACCCCATTTTCTATGTATACTAAAATTTGTTGTTGTGAAATGTAACAGAAAGAGAGGAATGAAAAAATACCGAGAATGGTTATATTCTGTCTGTAGCATTTATTTGAGGCTTGAAGAGAGCATGACATTCTACTGTATACCTAACTCTGAATTTATCTAGAATGGATGTAGTCCTCCGTATAAGCTGTTTTAGAAAACATTAATTTATCTGAGTGTCTGAAATTTGCTTTTTAAAGCCACAAATGTCAAACTGGTCCTTACTGGAATTTCACTGGCATTAGTCTAGTTCCCCTAGACCTGAAAATAGTGCTATTCTCCAGCCCAGCTGATGAATGATCTCTCCAAGTGCTGGAACCAAAGCAGCCTAAGTTGCTCCCATAGCACACCAGAAATATAAATCAACAGCCCTGTTGCTGCTGGATGACAAAATAACCACCCCCCCCACC